>JAFEMH010005769.1:0-149845 GCA_022495995.1 Adenophora triphylla var. japonica
AGGCACGTGTCTTGCATTTCTCCTATAATGAAATGAATTGCCCACTTTTGAAGGATTT
The DNA here is from genome assembly GCA_022495995.1 of Adenophora triphylla var. japonica. NCBI lineage: Eukaryota > Viridiplantae > Streptophyta > Magnoliopsida > Asterales > Campanulaceae > Adenophora > Adenophora triphylla. The sequence goes on from JAFEMH010005769.1 coordinate 59, forward strand.
TCGGGCTTTGATCGGAGGCCCAGAGTGGAGGCCATCTCGCTTCCTTTGGTTGAGTGGTGGCTTTGCGTGAGCGTGAAGCTTGCGAGACTTTCTTCGTGCCGTTGGAAAAGTGCGGGGCATGATCCTTGATTCGGGTCATATCGACATTTTACGCATTGCTTAGGAAGCCGGTTCATGGTTGATGATGAGTGACGTCTCTTGGGATGTATTTGCCTTGTGTACGATAGCGGCGCTCTTTACAGTCGGCTCCTTGGCATTTGTGATGGCGCTTTGCTAGATGTGGTAGAGGCCTTTGCGAGGCTGGAGAGGATATTGTCCCGTTAGTCTTTGGGGAGACTCTTCATGGTATCGACCGTCGCGGCCCAGGGATCGTTTTATGAGAGGGGAAGCCCCGCTTTGCTCACCTTGTGGGCTGCGAGAGAGACTCCGAGGCCATGCCCAGAAGCTCCAGCGTCGTTGCCCGTGGTCATTTGCTCGGCGACCTCTTGTGTTGGATATGGATCGATCACTTTGGGAGAGATGGATGGCACGGCTTGGTACGCATCGAGATCGGCGGTTGTGGGTTCCTTGTGGAGGATTGAGACCGGGAGGATCTTGCGGGGAAGGGTCCTACGTTGTCGAGTTCCGAGGTTTGTCTTGGTCCTCCTTCTATATTCCGTCGCTTGTTTCCGGCGGTTTGGGATGAAGCGGGAGCCTTTGTTGGGGTGGGATGACCTTGCTCTGCGGAGATAGCTCCTCTTTGTATGGCGGCTCAGTGCCTTCTTGTATTGTACGAGGGTATGGAAGTATTCCGCTTTCCCTCTGTGGTACTCCTTAGGCGTCGGGAGAGTGTCGTGTTGGCGACTCGGTATACGGCTTTGGTATGAAGCGGCGTGTTGGGCGGTCCCAGTGGTCTTGGAAAGCGGCGTGTAGCGATGCAGGACCCGGTTGCCGTAGTAGCTATTGCCTTAGGAGTGCCGAAGCACAGTCGACCACTTTGGATGTGACGGGAGACGCTTTGTTTGACTACGAGACTAGAGTTGACCGGCGACGGGGAGAGGTCCTCTTTACGGACTCGCGAGGGAGGAGATCCGAGCGAAGCACGGGCGAATGAAGCCACGAGAGCTCTTGGATTATTTGACTCTACGGGGAGGACCCCGAGATCTCGGAGCGAGAGACGCGAGTTGGTTCACGTGGAGCGAAAGAAGACTCGCCGGGGACGAGGAAGAAAGGAAAAGAATGGCGAGGGACAAGCGCGAGATGGCGCGGAATGACCTCTAGGTATCCATTCATTGCATTGCAAACACATTATTAGTTAAATGTATTAAAAATTTGTCTTTTAGCATGTTGTGAACTTGAGAGTAGACCGTGCTTGAACTCATCAAGAAATGTTGTAGTTAGTGATTTGTGATTTACTTTTAAAGCTTTGTCGAGGCAAGATCTTTTGTTTGCCTTTGCTTACATTGTGCACTTTGTCGGCGTCCATCTTTGGACTTTTACATTGCATTTGCGGGTGAAGCGATGCGAGCCATGACGGCAATCCCCTTTTCTTTGAGAGCTTTGTATTTGGTGAGAGGTTGAATGCTCCCTTGACAAGTCGTTTTGACGGTCTTTTCGTAGCTTCCTTGCCTTTTGTTGGCGTCGGGCTCTTGACCTCAATTTCGCGGCTTACGCTTGAGCTTCTTTTGTTTTTTTTTGTTTTTTTTGTGAGCCACTTGCTCGAGCTCTCTTTTTTTTTTTTTTTTTTTTTTTTTTTTTTGAAGCGCGTGAGGCGAAGACAAGCCTGGCTTGGAAGTAGACATGAGTCGATCGTTTGATCTTTGAGTGACCCTCGGATGTCCTTTGATGTTGCCGCCGTCGTTTGACTTGGTCAAGGTGGCTGGCAGGCGTGTTCTTGAAAAGTGCGGAGCTTGATGGAGGTCTTGATTGACATTCAAACTTTTGACTTTTTGTGTATTTTTAGGCCGGACCAATTAAGGTTGCCTACGTTCCCCGGACTAGAGGGCTCGGAGTCTGCGTAGTTCGACACTACATGGAGTGCCAAGAGATGCACGATTGTTCTTCTTCGAGGCGAAGTATCTGCGAAGTTTGCTTAGGTTGGCCGGATTCATGAAGGGATTGCCGTCTAGGTGCATTAGCTTCATGGCGCCTCCGGAGAAGATCTTTTGAACCACGAAAGGGCCGATCCATGTGGGTTCCCATTTTCCCGAGTGGGTTGGTTCGAGTGGGAGGCTTTTCTTTGAGTCTGAGTCACCTTCCACGATGTCTCGGGATTTGACTTTCTTGTCGAAAGCTCTAGCCATCTGCTTTGATAGGCTCGGGACGTGTTCCATGGCCTTTAGTCGTCGCTCGTCTAGCGAGCCAATTCGTCATGTCGGCCGGAGCCATTCGACTTCGTTGATGTCATTTTCAGCGGCACTCGGAGTGAGGAATTTCTAGCTCGATGGGAAGGGCTGCTTCCATCCGTATGTCGGGGCAAATGGGGTTTCTCCCGTGGGTATTACGGCCCGATGTGCGGTAGCCCCAAAGTGCAAGGTGCGGCTTCTCGGGCCAATCTCGTCCTCGGGTGGTCATTTTCGGATGATCCGTTCGAGGGTTTTGTTTCTTTGCTTCCACGGCGCCGTTTGTTTGTGGCCGGTAGGGAGAAGATTTGTGGCGTGTGATCTTGAATTCAGCGGCGATGCAGCCGAATTCCCCTTGAAGTGTGAGCCGTTGTACGATATGACCTCATTTGGGATGCCGTATCGGCGTATGATGTTTTCCTTTGAGGAAATGTGCGACCTTCTTGGAGGTGAGTACCTTGTAGGACTTGGCTTCGACCCATTTGGTGAAGTAGTCGATGGCTACTAAGATGAACTCGTGGCCAGATTCTTTGCTGGCGGAGCGATTTTCCCGATGACGTCAATTCCCAGTGGCGAAGGGCGAGTGTGAGTCATGCGGTAGAGATCGTGGGGCGGCGGATGATTGAGGTTGGAGAACCGTTGGCACTTGTCGCGGCTTCGGACAAAGTGGATGCAATGTCTGCCTCCATGGAGATCCGGTAGTAGCCCATCACGAGAATGATTTGCATCGGGGCTCACGGCATTCGTGTGGGGACCGCAAGCCCCATTGTGGACTTCGTTCATGAACTTGCTCGCTTCTTCTGGGCGACGCGGCGTAGGAGTGGCCCGTAGTAGCGTTTCTTGTATAACATGTCCCAGAGGATGACGAAGTGAGAGGCAAGGCGTTTTAGGGCCATGATGCTCTTGGTTTTGACCCCTTACGTGTGTGGTCCTTCCTTGTTCATGAAGGCGGTTTCCCGTTCTTGAGGTATTGGAAGATCGCTTGTCTTTGGAAATGGCGTCGGACTTGCGTCTCTTTGGCTCTTCGGCAATCTTGCAAATCGTTGTGATTAAAACCTTCTCGGCGGCTTGGGCCCGGTTTTCTCTCGTTTGACAACATGCTTAAATGTTTGCTTGATGCATTTATTTAATTAATGTGTTTGCCTTTTGTATAGATGAATTTAAGCTTGTTTTGATTAGTTAATGTCATCATTTGTTAAAGATGCGATGAGATGGTTTTTAGGAAGGTCGGACCTTTTATTGAAAGCGTGAAGGCGTACATTGTTGATCAAAGATTCACAATCGTCGGGCGTAAAGCCGTCAAAAAGACACAAAAGATGTGAATACACGAGACAACAAGACTCGAAGCTAGACTATAGGCGACGAGGGATTGGACCGAGCTTCATTACTCCCGGATGGCTGTAGCTCTAGAGGAGTGGTCTTTGGTTTAGGTGGCCAATCTTCCCTTGGCATGAGTCCGGAAAGTAGCTTGCATGCGGTTCGATTTCAAACCGGATCGCGGAGGTTTTGGCTGCTCCCACGATGATGTCCCTCCATTAGTGTTGCCACCGAGTCCTTGGGGTTTTTGATGATAGAAGTCGGCGAGGGCTACTTCTAGGAGGGCGAAGCATTCGGCGGTCGGAGTGGATTCTTCTTGATGTTGATCACTTTCATAGAATGCGCTTCTTTATGCAGGATCTTTGCTTGGACGATGTTTACAATGTACGATTCGAGCGGACATGCTATATCACCTTCCACGATTAAGCCTTGGAGGAGGTTGCGCCATTGTTCGTCCAAGTCGGACAGGAATGTTGAATTGAACTAGGCTGTGATGGGCTGTCCCAGTAAGATCCAGGAGTGTCGGCGGAGGGTTGTCTTGTATGCGGAGGATCGGTGATGAGCCGGTTGCAAGAGGGTTTTCGGCGAAGTAAGGGTCTACTCCTCGATCAATCTCCATTAGGGCATCCATCTCTTGATCCTCTCTCGAAGCATTCTTCACGATCGCATATATCGAGTTGTCATCTGGACCCGTAGTTCTTCAATTTCCGGCTCGTCGCGGCTTAGAGCGTGGATGTAAGGATCCACTTCGTAGCGGGACGGGGTAGGAGAATCATGCAGGGAAGAGTATTCGGTCATGTCGGGACCTTCTTACGGGTCGTAGCTTGCGGCCAAGCACTTGCCATTGCCTTGCTTCCGCGGATCACTTGATCGCTCCGTTGGCATTGATGAATTTCACGCATTGGTGAAGAGTAGATGATCTTGCTTTCATCGATGTATCGAGGCCGTCCCAACAAAGCGAGAGAAGGTTGGTTTGATTTCCACGACTTGGAACTCTCTGCAGCTCCGGTTGTACGTCGAATTGGATCCTCAAGTTGATGACTCCTACGATTGATCGTGCGGTGGAGTCGTAGGCTCGGATTACACAGGTGAAGGCCTTATCGAAGAACGGTCGATGTGGAGTCGTTTCGGTGTGCTTAAAGCGATGATGTTGGCTGCGGAGCCGTTATCAATCAAGGCGTTCGGGAGGAAGAACCTCTCTATCTTTATGAGGATGAGGAGGGCTTCGTTGTGCCGATTCTCACATATTGGCAAGTCATCGTGCTGTGAAGGCTAAACCGCTTCCCGTGCTACCGTTGGACTCGGTCTCGTGCAGGGAACGTTCGATCCAACCATTTGTATGCCTTGGGTGGGGCAAAGATCGTAGGGAGACGGTGGCCCTTGGGCGTTCTTGTCGGAATTCCCGGTCACGAGACCTTTTGACTCTTGTTTCACGCTCCCGATCATGGCGAGACGGCATGCGACGGTCTCGGAAAGTGCGGGGAGTACTGCTCTCGCTTGGGATTTCGTCGATGGCTATTGAGTTTACCACTGTCGTTACGGGGAATGGATTTCCAATGGTATTGGGACCAGGGGCGTTCCAATTTTCCCTCCTCAATGAGCCTGAATCACACCTTGAGTACGAAGCAATTGTCGGTGGTGTGGCCGGGGTAGTTATGGAAGGCGCGGTGCTTGCTCATATCCATGTTGGGTTTGAGGGTCTTCGGTTGGAAATTCTCGAGTGGTTTGAGAAGATTTCGCTTCACGAGCTTCAAATACTTGACCCCAGGGCATTTCCGGGTTATCAAAATCTTTGGAATTGTGGGAAGCGAGGGGGTTGCTATTCTTTGGGGTTTGCTGATCGCGGTTTACTTGAGCTCAGATTACGAATGTAGTGCCTTTGTTCCATTTGCTTCCTTTCCTTTGGTTGGGGCGGGAGTTGAAGTTGCCGGAGTTTGTTCGATAGCGGTAAGACGAGGCGGGGGTTCTTTGTTGCCTTTTGAAGACTCGAGTCTTTTCAAACTTTGTCCGGCGTTGACCATGGCACGGAGATGCGGATAGAAATGGTGGGTGATCAAAGTCCTCAAAGATGGTTTGAGGCGGGAATGGAAAGATGTCCATCTGCTCTTCTTTGGAAAGTGGATCCATTATCTCGCTTAGCTTCCAGTTCCATCTTTTGTAGAATTCGCCCATTTGGTTCGTCATCCTTTTGTTCGGTGGCTTGCGGGTCATGGCGGTTTGTTTCCCATTCAAGATTGGCGCGGTACTTCTCCGGGAAGATTTCACGATCGATCCCACGTGGAGCGGTTTTACGCCTTCACATTGAGGAACCACCTTAGTCTTTGTGGATTTGAGGAATCTTTGAAAATGATGCGCCATCTGTTGAGGGTTGCCCCTTTGGCTCTCATACCCGGGACGTAGGTGTCGATGTGGGTTTTGGGCATTACATTCCGTCAAACTTTTCCATTTAGGCATCCTGAACTTTGGAGGGAGAGGGACCACTTTGTTCGGATCGGTAGGCGGGAGGAGTCCTTAAGAACTAGCTAGCTTGCCTTGCATGTCTTTCATTTGTTCGATCAACCAAGCCATGTGAGGGTCGGTATGCGAGGTGGGTTACCGTTTTCGGGGACGGAAGCTAGAAGATGGAGGTGGATTGGGCGATGGGATCGCCATTCGGGAGTCTTGGGGAGGTAGTTGAGTGTATACCAACCCATACCACAGGGTGTTGAAGTTGAGGCGTGATTGCACAGTCGCTAAGGGTTGTGTTTGGGAGGCTGGGGAAACGATTCGTTAGCCCCAATTGGCGGGACTTGCGGGTGGCAAACTTGAGATGTCGGGATATCCGCTCGGGATGCTGTCCACAGTAAGAATGGGGACTTTTGATTGTGGTTGCGAGGCTCGTATAGAGCGAGGATTGAATCACAGGGGATGCAGAGATGCATTGGGATACAGCGGAGCGAGCACGTATGTGTCTTTGTTAGTGCGAAGCTTGATGTGCGGGCGGAAGCGGCCCGTCCCAGCGGGCATGTCGGGCTGCCCTTGGCCCAGCGCTGAGGAGCTTTGGCGAAGGCTGCTTTGCGTTCTTTGGGATCTCGTAGCTTGGCGGAGGCGGGACTGCTTGATAGCTTTGAGAAAGGGGGGAGCCGGTATATCTTCGTCCTACTATGAGAACGAAAGGTTCCGTCGGGTTGGGAAGCTGGCTGTTCCTCGAAGACGCAAGGTGTCGGCGATCCGAGGCTTCTTGTTCTTCTTGGCGCTTCTTGATGGCTTCGAAGGCTCGCGGCACCTCCTCCATTGTATGCAGGAGATTCCTTAGTGGCGGGGTTCCGTTTCCCTCATTGTTATACATTGATCCCGTCGTGGGGAGTATTGGACGGTGCGGACCGTTGAAGCTGGAAGGGCTATCGGACCTTGTGACCTCAATGCGAAAAGGCGGCTTCCGGGGATTCTCGGCCACTCTCGGTTATTTGGAGGGTGACGGGCAAGAGTTTAGACACGGGAATGGCCTAACGGGATAAAGGGGAAAGCTCGCGTGGCATGCGGTTTAGTTTCTTTTATTTTTGATTTTTTGTTGTTTTAATTTACTTAAAACATGTTTTCTCGAGAATCCTAGGTAGGTTGGAAAAGATTGCTCTTCTTTTTCGCAACTATGCTAGATCTGGGTCGATGGAGACCATACGTGCGGCTATAAGCCCCTCGTTTTGCACACAGTATTTCGACATCCCGGGGTGGGCGGCCCGGGCGAGGGTCCTATAGTGCAAGCGGTTTCCACCGGCCTAAAGAAAAATCGAACCTAAGGACCGAGCTGTCATGTTCGTTTTGATGCGTTAGCCATGTGAATAGTGAGCCGAGCCGGCCCTTTGAGTCAAGATCGAGTCGAGAGTTCGGCATGACCTCTCTTTACCTTGCTTGCGCAAGGGATGCAGTGACGTTAGGCGTTAGGTGGGTCATATCGTCATGGGCGACGTATCAAGGCGTGATGACATGGTGTCATGCGAGCATGGATGTATATCGGGACGGAACATCGTGCAGGTGTAGCCGGAAATCAAGATCGGGTCAAGATTTTAGCATGACCTTTCATCGCTTTGCTTGCGAGGATCTTGAGTTCAGAGCCTTGACTCGAGAAAATGGCCGGCATGGTATATGTATCCAGGGCGCCTATGACACGGGCCCAGGTAAAAACCAGCAGTGCGGACGAGTGTGACTCAAGACTCAAACGTGCGGGGTTGACGCTTGGCTAGGATGGGATGTTTGGAATGATCCCGTGCGCGCCCGAGGCCTAGGAAGACCAAACGGTGCCTGGCGAGACCACTCGGGTTAAGGGTTGTAGTGTGCGGTGTATCAGGCGGCGGTGCGCATAGTGTGCGGTGTAACCGAGGCGGCGGTGTGAGTAGAGTGCGGTGTAACCGAGGCGGCGGTGCGCGTAGTGTGCGGTCTCTAAAATTCTTTTACGAGTAAAATAGAAAATTTTGAAGAATTTTAAATGTATGCATGAGATGTATATTGATGCATTTATTTTTATTTTTATTTTTTTTTGTAAAATAAAAACGAAGCACGTGCACACACACACAACGGTTAAAGGAAGGGGTAAAATGAAAGTTTGACCCTCATCATCGTTTTAAAAATCTTTTGTTTTGTTTAAAAGTTTTTAAAACAAAATATTCCCAATGGAGTCGCCAGAAATTACAGGATCCGGCTCGCGCGTGAGGCCCCGTGCATCTCGCATTCTTCGTATTTGTTCGGGAATGTTCGCCGGATCAGAGCGGCCTGTCAATCGCGCCCGGCATCGCTTATTCCGTTTTAGCGTTTGCGAGTTGGAGGTGTCTCGCCGTTTTGCTTTCGCTTTGTAGAGTCGCCACGCCGTTTTTATTAAGCCCAAAACATTGAAAAAGGGCATCGGTTTAAAGATAAATTTTAAAGCTGTTTTTGTGTGATGAGATTTTGAGTTCGGAGGTCGAGATGACTCCTCGGGAAGAGAATATTAGAATATTAGAGCTCACAGAGTAGCCTCGTAAAACGAGTCTTTCGGATACCCTAATATCCTTTAAATGTTGTGTGTGTGTGTGTGTGCTTTTAAAAATGCATCTTTGTATCGGATGTCTACATTGTATGCTATGTATGAAAATGTATTGAAATAGAATAGGAAGGAAGCCTTACAATGTTGGTTCGTGTCTGTCTTCGCGGGGAATAGTGTTTGAGGTCGGAGTAGCGTTCGGATTGCTTCGGGGATGCCGGTTGTCCGCGGACGAGTTTCGGCGTGAGTTGAGGTTGTAGGCTGCGTTCGGGCGAGGTTCGGCGTGCGTGGGGATCGTCGGGATCACTCGGGCGAGAGGTTCGGCGTGCGTTGTGGTGGCGAGAGTCACTCGGGCGAGAGGTTCGGCGTGCGTTGGAATCGTTGGTTGGATTCGGGCGAGAGGTTCGGCAAGGTTTGGGATCGCCGGTTTGACTCGGAAAGAGCGGGACAGGTGGGAAAGACCGAGCGAGGCCTCGGAGTACCACGAGGGGCCTCGAGTACCTCGAGAGTGCCTCGGGCGCGCGGGAGCGTCTCGGGAGCGCTCGGAGAGGCCGGAGCACCTCGAGGGGGCTCGGAAGGCCTCGGAAGGATCCGAAGGGGCGGGAATGCCTCGAAAGGTCTTAGAAGGGGAGCCGAGAAGGCTTAGGGAGGAAGAGAGAAGTGGGAGGTGTGAAAAAATGAGGAGGAAGCCCTCTATTTATAGTAAAAATTTCGGAGCAAAGAGGTCCGTACGGACCTTCTTGGTTATCCCGAGAATTTTGGATTTCCTCGATTTGAGGGAATGCTGCAATGATGGAGAATATTACGGAATGATGATGTCCCCCATGCAATAAGGTCCGTACGGACCATCTTGCATGCAAAGAGGTCCGTACGGACCAACTGCATGGAAGTCATCATTTCTCCCGGGATTTGAGGAATATTGTGGACTTTAAGGGGATTTAGTAATCATTGAAACAAAGAGGTCCGTACGGACCTTAATTGCTACGATTTCTGAAAATTCCCGAGGTCCTTTGTCCCTTTTTATCCCGAAAGGCTCCTCCCTGGTTTGGTTGGGGGTTTGAGAGGTTTTTGAGAGGGTTTTGAGTGAGAGAGGTCTCTGAGACTGCGTGGATGAGTCTGCGGTGTTTCCCGAGTGTTTGAAAGGGAGTGATCCAGATTGGGGTACTTACAGGTGCGTATTTGATCGAAATACGAAGGTTTCACGCGAATCGAGACAGAACGGGAGCTCGGGAGGGGTGAAAACCAGTTTGGACCGTGGGGGGTGGTGATTTTTGGTGTAAATTTTCTCTTCCTTTGGCTTTGACAGCAACTTCTATTTATAGGTGAAATTTGCAGTAGGAGTCCGGACGGACTTGGCCTGAATCCAGGGGGTTTTGTGGTATTTTGAGAATTTGAAGGACTTCTTTGGCAATTTCGAGAAAATGTGCACGGTGGAGTCCGTGGGACTTGTCTTGCAAACCGGGGCATTTTGGTCTTTTCCCTTTGAATTTGATTGAAGGGTGACTAGAGGGAGGTGGCATGGCTGCCACGTGCCCCTACGAGTCACCGGCTTCATGGGAATTTGTTCCCGGTCCCGGTTTTGTCCGTTTTTAAAATAACGATCAGGAAATGTCAGAAACGCCCCGGAAAGTGCTTAGGAAAATCGTTTTTCGGGGAAAGCCGTGCTTTTACGTGTGATGACACGTGTTAAAAATGCGGTTTGGCGTCGAGATACGCGGCGATCCGGGGCGTCTCGTTAGCACGGCAGGGAGTTTGCGAGTTCGGTTAACTGGAAGCGGGCCGATTAACGGATTTCGGTTAACTTTCGACGGATTTGGGCGATCCGGTTGGGTACTTACGATTAGCCCCTCGGCGACGTCTCCTCCGAAGGAGGTGGGGTCGATTGAAAAGATAAGGATCAAATCGGGATGCCTTACTTTGAAGGAGACACAGGCGGTCAGTGGTGGACCACTAGCGAAAAGGATTCCTACGTATCTCGGCGGGAATCAAGCCGATCGTAGTTCGAAAAGGGGCGAGGGCCGCGCATGGGGACCTTGACACTGCGAGACTATTAGGAGCGTCTAAGCACTGGATGAGACCATTTGCGAGGTGTACATGCACGAATGGAAGGCTGTTAGGAGCGTCGAACACAGGACCACGAAACCTTCGAGGCGTGTGGCGCCTCAAGCCGGAGTTGCGATGCGCGAGGCGTTCGTGCCTTGGGTGCTGGGCTTATTCTTTGTTGCCGGATTTTATCCTGCTGAGGATGGGCGTTCGGAGCTTACGAGGATGGCGAAGGGATTATTGCAATGTTCGTACCTTGAAAAGGTGTTCGGAAGCTTATTCTTCTATTGCCGAAGAGGATTGTTGCAAGGCGTTCGTGCCTTAGGGTTCGGGCTTATTGCTGTTGCCGAAGAGGATTGTTGCAAGGCGTTCGTACCTTGGGGTTCGGAGCTTATTCTTTATTCTTAGGAGAGGATTGTTGCAAGGCGTTCGTGCCTTAGGGTTCGGGTTTATTGCATTGCAGAAGAGTGAACGGCGAAGGTCTCGATAGGAGAGTGGAGAGTCGGGACCGCGAAGGTCGGGATTGGCTTGTTTGAGATCGGACCGTGAAAGGTCGCGATTGAGGATTGGAATCGGACCGTGAAAGGTCGCGGTTAAGGATTGAGATCGGACCGTGAAAGGTCGCGATTGAGAGTTGAAATCAGACCGTGAAAGGTTGCGATTGAGAATTGGAATCGGACCGTGAAAGGTCGCTATTGAGGGACTTGGAATCGGACCGTGAAAGGTCGCGATTAAGGATTTGGAATCGGACCGTGAAAGGTCGCGATTGAGATTGAAATCGGACCGTGAAAGGTCGCGGTGAGACTTGGAATCGGACCGTGAAAGGTCGCGATTGAGATTGAATCGGACCGTGAAAGGTCGCGATTGAGACTTGGAATCGGACCGTGAAAGGTCGCGATTGAGATTGGAATCGGGCCGTGAAAGGTCGCGATTGAGGAATTTAATGGTGAAGACCATTATTAAATTTTAACGTCGGGAGACGGAATAGTAACTTGGAATGTCAGGAGACATGGTTGGACGTTGGAATGTCAAATGTCAGCGAATTTAACGTCGAGAAACGGCGTTAGTGAAAACTAACTTTGAATTTAACGTACGGAGGCGGCGTTAGTGAAAACTAGCGGGACTTGCGTGCGGAGACGGCGTTAGTGAAAACTAACTTTGATTTATCCTCGGGGATAGGGTGTTAGAAATGTCTAAGCTGGGGAAATTTTACACTTTTGGGGGCGAAAGTGGTAAAATTGGAATTGCCAAAAGTTGAGGGCAAAGGGGAAAATTTTCTGGTGCGGTAAGAGTCAGGTCGGACTTTGCTTGAATTTCGAAATCCTTTTAATCTAGAAATTTGGGGAAGAAAGAGCCCATTTTTTCCATTGTTGCCGGCGAGAGAGAGAGAGAGGAGAGAAAATTTTCCACCCCAAATTGCAAGGTTTGCTCGAATTTGTGAAGGAAAATCGCTATGGAGGGTGAAGGAGGACCAATGGCTCGCCACGGAAGGACCGATGACGAAAGAACTCGATTGGTTCGGACCATTCGAACCACCACTCTTCCATTGAATCCGGCGGAGTTTTATCCGGCGAGGGACCGCCACAACTCGAGGGAGGGATCGAAAGACAAGTAAGCTTCCTACAAATTCCATTAATTTTAAGAATGTGCATTCTTTAAATGTTAGAAATTTGTTAGGAATGAACTTAGGGATTTTGGTGCCCGATTTGGGGCTTTTGACTTTGCTATGAATCGTTGTCGAAATTGACTAGGATGTAGTTCAATTGACATCATGGGTAGATGACATAAAAATTTTGGTTGCAAAATTCCATGTCTAGATGCATTTTCCAAAATTAAAGTAGCTTTAATTCGGGACGGAGCGAAATTTTCGAAAAATTCGAAAGAATTTGAAAGTTCCGGATTCGACGGAGTTTTCGAAATGTTTTGAAAGTTCCGGATTCGACGGAGTTTTCGAAATGATTTTGAAAGTTCCGGATTCGACGGAGTTTTCGAAATGTTTGAAAGTTCCGGATTCGACGGAGTTTTCGAAATGTTTTGAAAGTTCCGGATTCGACGGAGTTTTTGAAATGATTTGAATATACGTAGGAAATGAATGAGAACCGTATCTGCATTGCATCCTTTTGACATGCGTTGTTTCATTTGTTGACGTTGCTTTGTCTTGTTTGTATGCAGGGGACGGGGGCGGTTAGTACTCATAACCGAGAAGAGTCGGGGTGCCTTTGAGGCGGTGCGAGCATTGTGGGGCATTATCCGGACGTGGCTCGAGAGGGAGAGAGAGTCACGGCAGTGGTGATTGACTCCGGGTTGGTGGGTTTCATCGGTGCGGTAGGCTGCTGGCAGTGATACGCCGAGCGGAGTCCATGTATGTCGCGGCGAGCAGTGCGGTGGGATACGACCCACACTTTCCATTTCGAGATGGGGAGCGACGGTGACTCCCACGGATTTTGCCGCTATCAGCTGGGTTGCCGACTTATGGCAACACGGCGGGTGTGGGTTGATGGTTACACCACGGAGCGGTTATGCAGGCTGCTTTGGGTTTTGATATTACCGATGCCGGGGGCTTAGGCATTCGGTACGAGCCGATGGAGAATCATTTGAGGAAGGTGTTGCCGATTATCAGTGGAGTCTTTGAGGATGACCGCGGAGCGTCAGCTCGAGGTTCCTTTGGTTTGCTTGTCGGCGACTTTGTTCCGACTTCGACACGTCTTGTCACTTCCCTTTGCTCGGGTCATTTGGTAGACTTGGATGCCGTGAGGGGTTCGCGTGGGGAGGCTGGGTGGCGAGCTCTACCACTCCTGGACGGGTTCTCGCGGGGAGAGGAGCACTCATTTAGGCCTTCACTTTGTCTTGGATGTAAGTTCACGTGCTTTTTCTCTTCCTTGCCTCTTTTATGTACTCGTATGTATACGCTTTGTAGGCGACATAACTTTCCATTCTCTTGGCAGTGCAGTGCTACGAGGTGTTCGGTCCGCGAGCTTGGGACATCAAGGAGCCGTGCCGTCCCTGTTCCCTGCCATGTTGGTTTGGCGAGAAGAAGGCGAAGAGGGCGGTCTCTTCGAGTTGGCACTCGAGTGTCATACGAGAGATATCTCTGGCGGGAACACAGAGTTCTACGAGAGGATCCAGTGACACAGTGGAGTAGGTTCGATCATGTCGCGGTGCGGTGCAGCGAGACTACACGGCGGCGGAAGCTCTGGTGGGACTTCCTTTGTGACGCCATGTATTTGGGGAGAAGGTGACTCGTCGGCATAGGCAGGGGTTTCTTCCCTTGGTGCCGGTGGATCCTCCTTTGTACATGCAGCATCCCCGGGAGATGCCGCTTGATGTGCTGGAGGGGTACCTACAGGGCGTATACTTCTCTGAGTACATCATAGCGGGAGCCGCCTATGATGTTTTCTTGAGGATGAGGTGAGGAGCCGCGGAGTGCGGCGTAGAGAGGGCGAGGTCCACAGAGGTCCTCGAGATTTTCCGGTCCCGCGAGCTAGGCTAGCGTACGAGAGGGACGGTTCGCGTGGCGACTTGTGATCCGCTCCGGGTGGCCAGAGACCACGTCTGAGGCGGACCCCAATGCTTGGTGAGCACCTTTTGATTTTACGCATTTGATAGTAGTATTACGCACATGTTGCATACGTACTTTACGCTTGCTTTCGATGATTTTCTGGTTCGCGGGTATACGGCGTACGTATAATGAGGCCGTAGGGTGGTGGACGGAGTGGTCCGCCTACGCCGGGAGGCTCGTGGAGTTCATGCGGTGCGGTTCCGGAGGAGCGTGGATGTCCGTGATCGGGGGCCGTCTAGGCCGAGAGGTTCGCTGCTCCCACGGCCGGTGGGGAGGACTTTACGCGGGGTTTGGCCGGTTCGCGGGCGGAACGGCTGGATTTGGAAGCTCCTTCTTACGCACTCGGGCGCGAGAGAGAGTCCTCGAGTTCGCGTACTCAGGAGGCCCTTTGCCTATTCCGCATTTGGAGGAGTTCGGCGAAGTTCTGTTTGCGACGGATCCGGCGGCGGCGGAGCGGTGCGTCGAGTGTACGGATGACGAGCGGGACTCGGAAGTAGTCCCCTTTTCTTGCTTTCTTTCTTTCTTGCTTTGTTTAGACAAAATGCATGTATTTGTCGGGAACAAATTTTGATTTGAAATGTATTTGCAAAAAGGCGCCCGTGGGGCGGAGACACATACTTCGCATATTTATTCTATGATCACCTTACATTATTTTCGGCAAATAAGCAAATAGGTTAATCAAAAATAAATAAAAAGAGAAATGCATTAAAAATTGAACGGGTCAAAAATTAAGCATGTATGCACTAATTTTTAATTATTTGCCTTGTTGCACGAGCCAGGGCGGAAGGGATATTGACATTGGTTGAATGAAATCGAGGCGAGGCACGCGAGATTTCATAGGAGTGAACGAGGCATGGTTTGGAAATGTTTCCAATTTTAAGAGCATTTGTTTGCCAGTTGACCAAGTCAAGCTGCGAGAGGAAGTCGTAGGACTAGAAGCGAATTTCAGATTCTTTAAATTGCGGTTTCGGCTTTGCAATTGGTGAAAAGCTGCGCATTGCTTTGTTCATGCAGTGAATTCTTTTCCATTTCTTAAGGTTTTCTTCACCTTCGACATGGCTCCCTTTCCCAAGTTATCGTCTCGGATGCAAGAGCGATATTTGGACAACTTTCGATCGTGGGTACGGAACCACACGAGGCGAGAACAAGAGGTTTTCGAAGGCTGATTACGGGATTAAATCTGTTTGGGCTTTGAAGGAGCTCATGCCGGATGGGATCTTTTGAGAGCCGCGTCTCGGTTGCAGGACGTACGGAGGAATGTGTACGGCTTTTCGTACAACGAAATCACTCCTACGTTTGAAGATTTCCGGGCCGTGCAGGAGGACTGAGGCGGAACAGCTAGTTCTTCCGTATCTTTGGTGGCATGGCCCTTTGTTGAGAAGCTAGTGTCTTTGTTGGGTATCTCATTTGGAGAAGCATACGGGATCTTGTCTGAGGATACGATTACGTTGACATTTCGGGGCTTGCAGAAAGATTTGCGGAGGCGAGGAGCGTCTTTTCGTGGGGCGCGTTTGCTCTGTGCGCGATTGCTACTTTGTTCACATTCACGTCTGCAGGTGTGTGCCATCACGAGTGTCTTGGACACTGGTGAGCTTGATGCGAGTGGGGAGACATCGTGCCATTGGTCTTGGGCGAGACGTTCACTGGCGTAGGCGGATGGCGGCCGTAGCCGATACATGTGGGGAGGAGTCCCGCTATGCGGCCATGTGGTTGAGGAGAGGCTGCGAGATGATGCACGAGGTGCCGATGTCTGTGTGGCTTGGTCTTTCTCGCGGCGTCCTCTGGTGATAGGGGGCAATCGGCTGGCTGGAGCTACTGGATGGCCGAGACTTTGCACGCATCACTTGCGATGGTGGGTTCCCCATTGGAAATTCTGAGACTTGTAGGACCGCTCGGGAGGGTCTGTTGATTGTCGAGTGCGGGGCTGTCTCGAGGCGTCTTTCTATATTCCATCATTGGTTACTGCGGCGTACGCAGTGGAAGCGAGATGCCCTTGGCCGATAGAGTTATCTTTGCTACCTTTGAGGTGGGATCTCTGCGGATGGAAGATCCTTCGGCGCTATTGGCGATCACCGGTGGTGGCAATACACGTCACTTTCTGCCGGGGTTCTCTTTCGCTTAGGAGAGGCAGCTTTGCAGTCGGCTTGATGTACGGGCGAGTACGAAGAGTGTATGGGGAGACACGAGATGGCTATCTTGTGGAGACGGAGTGAGTGTTGAGTGCGATCACACAGACGGCTCGACCTTGAGAGGACGAAGCGAGGGCTAACCACAGGAATCGTCTTGGCGATGCCATGGGCGATTATGTGGCAGAGTGCTGATCGGGAGGCCAATCAAAGCACTATGATGATGGCTCGAAGCGAGGCGGCTCGAGACGAGCTAGAGAAAGGAATGCGTTGACGGCCGCGAGGCTTGACGGAGCGTCGGGAAGAGTCCACGAGCCGGAGTAGAAGGCCTACGGAATATTTCTGCGAAGGTGAAGAACACTCGCCGGGGAAAAGGGAAGGGGAAGAAGGATGAAGGACCTAGTACGGGAAACTAGGTTGACCTTGCTTTGTCCCGAGTATCCATCCATTGTCATTGCGAGACACATTAATTGATTAATGTTTTATTGTAGTTTTGCTAGCGTGTAGCGAGTCAAGAGTTGGCCGTGCTTGAACTCATCAAAGAATGTTTTAACCGTTATGAATTTGTAGGTTAAATGAAAAGAGTTTTTCGAAACACAAGCAATTGATGCTTATTGTATTTTTGTTTTTAGACCGAACCAAAGATGGTGCACTACGTTCCCCTTTTACAATTGGACTAAGGGGCTCGGGTCACCGTAGTTCGACACTTTAGGTGAATTTGAGAAAAACAAAGACAAAAGAAGTGCGACCACTGTTTTTACGGATCATTAGCGGGAATGTATCCGGTTGGGTATTACTCTTTTAGCACTTTAATTTGCGAGGGGCGGTGTATGGGGAAGGAGAGTTGACTCGTGCTCTTCCTCAAAGCGAAGTATCTGCGGAGCTTGCTTCCGTTCACGGGGTTAACGAAAGGGTTTCCGTCCAAATCTCTGCTAGCTTCATGGCTCCTCGGAGAAGATTCTTTGTACCACGAACGGTCCTATCCGAGGTAGGCTCCCACTTTCAGGGGATTGAGTGCACGTAGGAGGCTTTTCCTTTAGCACCAAGTCGCCTTCTACGATGTCTCGGATCTTGACTTTCTTGTCGAATGCTCGTGCCATTACGCTCTGGTAGGCTCGAGTGTGTTCCATGGCTTTCAATCTGCGCTCGTCGAGTAGAGCAAGTTCGTCGTGACGGCTCTGTAGCCATTCGACTTCATTGATCCCGTTTTCCAAGAGGACTCGGAGGGATGGAATTTCCAATTCCACGGGTAACATCGCTTCCATTCCGTAGGTAAGTGCGAACGGAGTCTCCTGTGGCGGTTACGGCGATGTTCGGTATCCCCGGAGGGCTAGATGTAGCTTTTCGGGCCGGTCAGGCCTGCGAGTGGTCATCTTTACGATTATCATGGCGAGAGTCTTGTTGGTGCCTCTCTTGCACCATTGGTTTGTGGTGCGTAAGGAGAAGACTTGTGACGTGTGACTACGGGTCGGTCGGTAGTTGGTCACAATCTCCTTGAAGTGAGTCCCATTGTCGGAGATGATCTCGTTGGGCACTCCGTATCGGCACATGATGTTCTCTCGGATGAACTCGGCCACCTTCTTAGAATTCGGTACCTTGTACGATCGGCTTCTACCCATTTGGTGAAGTAGTCGGCTGCGACTAAAATGAACTCGTGACCATTGCTCCTGGAGGAGTGATCTTGCCGATGACGTCGATTCCCCATGTGGCGAAAGGCCGTAGGCGTAGTCATGCGGTAGAGTTCGTGAGGAGGGATGTGATTGAGGTTGGAAAACCGTTGACATTTGTCGCGAGCTTGGACGGCCCTGGATGCGATCTGTTTCCATTGATATCGATAGTATCCCATACGGAGAATGATACGTGTCAATGCTCGGGCGTTCGTGTGCGGACCGCGAGTTCCGTTGTGAACTTCGTTCATTAGCTTCGCTGGCTTTTTCTTTGTTTACACAGAAGGAGTGGCCCTTGAGTGGCGCTTCTTGTACAACATACCCCCAGAATGACGAAATGGGATGCCGGGCGTTTTAATGCCATCATGTTTTTGGCTTTGATCCCTTCTTTGTATTTTCCATCTTCATTTGTGAAGGAAGCTTCTCCGCTTTGGAAGTGCTTGGTAAATTTGATTGTACCGGGGTTCGTCGATCGTTTCTTTTTCTTTTTCGATCTCACGGCAATAGGCGGGTGTTTCCGTCTGCCTATTACGAGGGTTTCTTGCTTTCCCTTCGGGAATTTCGACAAGAGGCGAGGTTGCCGGGCGTACGCGAAGCGGTTTCTGTCTCTTGGCAAATAGTGAAAAGAGATGTCCTTGAGCGAAGCAATGAGTTCCTCCATGTACGCGTGGTACTTCGAAGGCGAGAATCTACCGTCTTCCATTTGTTGGATACTTGATTGATGATCAATGCTTTGAGTCTCCATATACATCCGGCTCTAAGATGTTGCGCTCGAGGCGGCTTCCAAACTTCTTTGCACGAGCTTCGTATTACTTTGCATTGTTGGTCGCTTCAAAATTCGACTTGATGGCTATGGGAGTATGCTCGTCCTTGGGATCGACAAGGAGCATTCCAATACCATTCCCCTTCTTGTTGGCTGCCCCATCGAAGAAGAGTTGCCGGCGGTTTGCGGCTGTCAAGTGAAAAGATTCGTCGTCAGGAAATTGCGGATCGGGACCCTTAGGTTCCCTTTGCTCGGGAAGTCGGCAAGGCGATGCGCCATTACTCTGCCCTTTGTTGATTTTCGACCATGTACTTGATGTCGAACTTCGGCCCGGGAAGAATGACCACTTGGCTAGCCGCATTGGCAAGGGATGGCTTGTCAAAGAGATATCGGACGGGAGTCCACTTTGGAGACCGGGGAGTGCGAATGCGGCGCATGTAGTGTTTCGGTTTCCCGACTACCCATACCAAGGCGGTACAAGTTTTCTCACGATCTTTGAGTAGTGAGTTCACTTCCTTGAAGCTTTTCGGCTTACGAAGTAGATTGCATGCTCAACCTTGGAATCTTTACATTCTTGTGCGGCATTGCTCCGATTGACGTGTACATTCTTTGTCGGATACGGGAGTAGTGGCTTGTCTTCATGTGGCGGAGCACGGGGTGGGGATTAACAGTAGGTCTTGATCTTCTCGAAATTTGTTTGGCACTCGGAGTCCCATTTGATGTCGGCATTCTTTTTCATCGGTTTGAGCATGGGCTCGCGAGAGAAGATGTCAAGCGGTTGATGAAGCGGCCCGATGTCTTGAAGTCTTCCCATGAAGCTCTTTACTTGTATCGGGGGTTTGAGGCGGCTTCATGTCGATGATGGCCTTGATTTTCACAGGATCGGCTTCGATACCTCTTTACGTAACCATGTACCCCGGTACCTTGCCGCGCTTGGCCTTAGAAGGTGCACTTTGCGGAGTTTAGCCTCATGGAGTGCTTTTAAGTACGGTGAAGAACTTCCTCGGATCTGTCATGTCTTTGCATGTCGATCCCTTGGAGTGGATGATCATGTCGTCGACATATACTTCGATTTCTTTGTGAATCATGTCATGGAAGAGAGGCATTGCGGCCCCAGTAAGTAGCTTGGCGTTCTTCGGACCGAACGGCATGGCCAGGTGTATGCTGATATGTCCCCATGGAGTGGTGAAGCGATCTTGGCACGATCCTCCTCGGACATCTTGATGCAGTTGTATCCGGCGAACCCGTCCACGAAGGACTTTACTTGAAATTTGCCGTGGTGTCGACCGGCATGTCGATGTTAGGCGATGGAAATCATCTTTAGGGCTGGCCTTGTTGAGATCCCGGAAATCTACGCGGCATCGACCTTTCCGTTGGCCTTGGTGACCGTCACGATGTTGGAGAGCCAAGTCGGGTACTCAATCACTACGATGAAACCAACTCGGAGCATTTTCTCAATTTCTTCTTTAACTTGCAAGGACCGCTCTGGCTTGATCTTGCGCGGCTTACATTTGTGAGGCTTGGATTCGGGATCGGGGAATTGTGCTCCACGATTGAGGATCGAGTCTGGCATGTCTGATATGACCGGGCGAACACGTCAACATACTCCGGAGGAGGCTTATCGGGGCTTCTTTTACGCATCGGCGAAAAGCTGCCCGCTTGTGTCTCTTTAGGCTCTTGCGGCGACCCCGGGTTCACTTTGGTCATAACCTCTTCGGCGGCTTGGGCCGGTTGTCCTCTTGGTCAACTACACGCTCGAGAACTTCTTTAATGTATTGTTCGTTTAATGTGTACGCTTCTTTATCAATTGAATTATTAACGTCTTTTAAGTTGTTTGTTAACTTATCGGTTGTTAAAGTGGCAATGAGAGGATACTCAGAAAGGTCGGACTTTTCATTAAACAAGAACGGGAATACATGATTAGCTACAACATTATAGTCCTCGGCGTAAGGCCGTTGGATGACTCGGAAGGGCTGGACTCGACAGGAGGCGGCTCGAGAGGGTTTGAGACCGGGTTTAGGGAGATGTGGGTGCGGGCCCGGCTTGTCTTCCAATTACACTTTGGCTTGCCCTTGAGTCGGTGAAAGTTACCCAATTCTTCGAGTGGCATTCTTTGGATGCTTGATGAGGGTGCGGGGATCGAGAGGCAGCTCTGCTTTGTCCCTATCATGGCGATCATGCTTTGTTGTCGGAGCCCCAGATCGATCAAGTTGGGCAACTCCATGACTTCTTCAAACGAGACTCTGTAGAGTGGTCAGCGAGAGCGTCTTCTATGAATTCTGGTTCCTTACGCTTTGGACTTCTTGTCTCGAATGTGGCCTCGGCGGGCGTCAGAACAACTTGTTTCCCATGGAGAGTACCTTGAGTTGCTCCTCCAAGTACAGGATTCCCTTGAATGTGTACTCATGCTTTGGGTGTGGTGGCGGTTGGTCCAGGTAGAGCTGTGATGTCGAGGAACGCTCCCCTTATCGGATTAGCTTTGAGTCCTACGAAACGCTTGAGGTCCGTGCTAGGCTGTTCCATTCTTCACCTGTAGTCTTGGTGTGACTATTCCTGCTTCTTTCTCATCTTCATCAGTTCCTGTCGGTCCCCTCGGTTCTGCTGTCGGTTCATTGTCGGTCCCCTCGGTTACTGGCGTCGGTTCCCTTGTCGGTCCCCTCGGTTACTTGTCGGTTCCCTTGGTGAAGTAATGAGCGAGGTCAAAGCTGTAAGGTCGGAGGATTGGGTGTGCGTCGGAGGTTCCCCTTTTGCGAGCTGCTTGCCTTGGTGCGGGCGAGCCTTTTGTCTTCCTTGATGTCGGCGGTGTTGGCACGTAGCGAGCCACTGGGCCGTGGTGTGGTCCTTGACTTCAATAACTTGGTGTTGGCCTTGCGGCCTTTTGCCGAGCCCCGATCACAGGATGAAGTTCATGAGTTTCATCATCCTCGTGGCGGGAGGAATACGATCGTGAGGCAGTGGAAGGTCCACGTTGCATATTTGGATCTTGGAGGTCTCAGTGAATCCGAGTTAATGGCATGTCGTCATTATGCTTGATTTCCAATCTTTGGAATGTCGTTGGTGCTTTGGTCCCCTCGGTGGTGACAGCTATCGCCGTAGGCTGTAGTTAGCTCGTTGCCTTGCATGAACTTGAGGCCTTGGTGAAGAGGTGGATGCCACGCCATTGATTTGATGCGGCCGGGGACGCCCCCGGGATGGGCTGTGAAAGTGATTGGAATGTCAACACTTGGAATTCGGTGGGGATCACCCGCTTGCCGAACCGAGATGTTGAGTAGCAACCCAGGAAGCTGTACGGGAAGTAGAGTCATAGGCCTTGACGGTGTGGGTGAAGGCTTAAGATACTGTGGGCTTGATGTCAGCGGGTCCATCATCTTGGCGGGCAAGACATTCATTCCGGAACCTCAGGTCTACACAGCACGCGGGGAAGGCGACGCTCGTCCAGTGGGTTTGTGATGTAGAGCGGCTCATTGTGATCGGCCCCAAATTTTGGAAGGTCCAAATACGTGAAGGTGATAATGTTGCCATAGTGGATGTTGCCGATCATTTGAATGACTTCATACGGGGTTGCGTCCATGGGGACCATGGTACGGGCCGGGCTTTCCTCTAGCTTGAGCTTGTGAGGATAAGAGGAGGTGGCGAGAGACGAAAGGGAAATGTTACTTTGAGTCTGCTTGGCTGAGTGAGGATCGGGTCCTCTTTCAAGGAATTTGCGTCTTGGTGGCCGGATTGCAGTTACAGCTCCGTCGGCTTTTTGGTGGCCTTAGGTGGTAATGCATGGATTTGACCCGATCGGGTTAGAACGGCGACATCGAGGTTTGGTCCCTTCCCCGAACAGGCAGTGCTTTCGAGTTGAGCCATAGTTAGAGGAGGATTCCTCGTAGCATAGGGCCGTATGTCTTCCCTCAACTCATTGATTGTGGATGAATTCCCGGGAGCTTCGGCGGCGACGGATTCTACGTCCCGGGATACGGCTTGGATGCCTCTGCGGGAGGTAGCCTACGGTTTGGCCTTGATTGTTCGAATGTCGGTGCACGCGGTGGTTACTGAAGCTGGGCGTGCGTTGCGGCCCTCGGGGAGGTTGGAGAGTTCTCGGCTCAGCGAACGGTCTCCTTGATCTCTTCACGGTATATCGCGTTCCTTTCCTTCTTGATGAGCATACTCGGGGCGTGCAGGTTGGGTGCAGCGTACTCGTGATTTGCTAGTTTTCCTCCGCTGCGAGCCCGGATCGGCGTTCTTGCGGCGGAACTGCGTCGAGAGTGAGTGCTGCGTTTCTTCCCATGTGAGAATAGACGTTGCTCCTTTGAGCTGCGTGCGGCGGTCTAGGTAAACCTCCATCGGGGAGAGTTTTCTCCTCTTGCTTTATCTGAGTGGTGTAAGTGCTTCCCGAACATCGGCCCATGTTGGAATGTTAGTAATTTTCGTTTAGAAAATGAGTAGGCTGTAATTTCTACAATTCCTAACATTCCTAACATTTCTAACCAAGTAAGGGTAGATTGGGGATTGTTATTTAAAGATAAACCAAGGAAAGGAATCAAAAAGCAAAAGAAATAGTCAAAAACCAAAAATAGAAAGCTATTTGGAACAAAAAGCGTTTGTTAATTTGATTTTTGAAAAATATTCCTTGTGTCCAAAGCTTTGAAGGTGTAATTAATGAACGAGTGCACGGCGACAATCATGTCCGCGCGGACATGTTTGTATTTTCGAGAGGGCTATAAATTGAGGCCTTCGAGTCTCAAAAAAAAAAAAAAGAAAGAAGACAATTCACAGTTGCACCTTGGCGAAAATAGTGAGAAAACATTGAGGAATTCTCTTGAATTGTCACTCTTTTTATCAACTATTCACCCCAAATCTCACTCACTCAAATACTCTCATATTCAAAGCCTCAAACACTCTTACATTCAAGCCAAAACTCCAAAACACAAAGAAGATAGGTATAACCTCCCTCTTCTTACTCTAAATCTCCTCCATGCATACATTTTTCAAACTACAAAATGTAGTTCATTCATCTTTTTGTCTTAGATCCAAGAAGATCACCATGGAAGTTCATCTCCATGGATGATCTTCTACAAGGATCAACATTATTTTCAAAGTGTTCTTACTTTTTTCCAAAGAAAACACATTTTCAAAACCCTAAAAATCATTTCCATACATCAAATCTCATTTTCAAAGGATAAAATTCCCCTTCCCAAGCAAATGAAATGCTTAGTCCTAATGTACCCCAAGGATGGTTTGATATAGTTGATTCACCACTAAAATGTCAAGTGATCACTAATCAAAACCTAGGTAAATGGGGACAAGCATGGATATAAAACCCCTTTAAAACCACATTTTCTTTCTTGAGAAGTTGCTGTCCAGTAGCAATTTTCTAAGGCCCCAGTCCATGGTCTAAATTTTTGGACACAGATAAACTTGGAATTTGGTGTTGACTACATATCACTTTTTGTAGCCAACATCCAGAGCTTTCCAGACATATTTTTATTTTATTTTTTGCGTGAGTAAAACTCCCTTTTCCCAATTTTCTTTTGAAGGTCAGATCACCAGTCTCTGGGAGTCCAGATCTCATATCTGAGATTTCCAGAAGGTTTTGAGTCCTCAAATCTTCTCAAAATGGAAAATTCTTTCGCACAGAAATCTTATATGAGGTGTCTGGAACAACTTTCATTCTCTGAGTTTATCTCCAGATTATGAAGTTTTAAGACCCTTAAATTCATTTCAAAATCAAAGTGTCCCACTTTGCCTTTTTCATTAAGGCAGAAGTGGTTTTCAACTTCCAAAAATCTTTTGAGTACCAAAACTCAACCCAAAAAACACACCAAAAATCATGGGATCTGTCTAAAAAGTCTAATAAAGAATCCCCAATTTTTACTTTCCTCGAGTTTCAAACTTATTTTGGCCAAAGTAACACACACACACACACACAAATGATGATTTTGAATGTTTGGAAGACTCGTTTTACGAGGCATTCCGGAGTGCACGCTAACGTCCTTCCGGTATGTAACGTGACCTCCAGAACCCAAATCTCTAATCTCGGGCATTTTCAAAGTTTTGGCCCTTAAAACAAAAATGGCGTGGCGACTCCGTTTTTTCCGGTTTTATTTGGTTTTTTCAAAGAAACGCAAAATTTCAAAAGTAAACCCTTTCGAGAAATAATTTTGGCGGCACATCATCACAGTGGCGACTCCGCTGGGGACACTATAAGCTTTTTTCTAAAAAAAAATGAAATGATATTTGGTATATTGGTGGAAACCATTAAACTTCCCGTTATCGCCTCCTAACACAAGTCGGGGATAAATTGTGGTTTAACAATCCCACGTACCGGTATCATTGTTTTCAAAAAAAAAAAAGAAAAGCTTTTGAGGGTCAAGCTTAGTCCCGGCATTAAAAATCATTTGTTGTGTGTGTTGATTTTTGCACATTTTCGTGTTGTTTTGGCCGCCTCGGAAAAAGTCAAAATTTTTATTTGTCGGAATCATGTCCCTAGCTATTTGGAATTTTTGTGTTTATGTGCTTATGTGTTCATTAAATTTCAAAAGAAAAATTCAAAAAAAAAAAAAGATTTAAAAAAAAAGAGAAAATTTTCAAAAAAAAATCATGCATCATATTTTTAAGACACATAAAAAATTTCTATTTTACTCAGAAAAGAAAATAGGCTGCTTGCACACTACGCGCACGTGACCGTACCTGCACACTACGTCCCTAACAGGGAAATCCTTGTCGCGGCCCGTTTGGTCTTATTACGCCTCTCGGTGCAAGCACGGGACTACCCGGAAACATCCCATGGAGCCTCGTGTCGACCATGCACTTGTCCGTGACACACTTTGTCCAGAGACCCGGTTGGTTTTTAGTTTTGGTACGTGTCATGCCACAGTGTATAGACCTTTCCTTTCAAGCCTTTGTCGGCATACCGACTCAATATCTTTCGGGGACCCTAATCGGTCGAAGTTACGCCGGTTTTCCGCCGCGGACTTTGACCAGATATTGGCCGGCGCCTTGACTTCGGCTCGGCGGCACAAATTATACACGACTCCCGGCATGACCTTTGAGTCATCAAGGATTAATGATTATTCCATGCCTAATTACGGCAATTGACGACAAGTCAAGATCAATCGTGGACATTTATCGGTCGAATCATGCAGGCTTTCTTGTCGAGCTCTCGGACATGATCTTGACTTTGACGTCGGCTTTGTTCGTAATTTACATCGAATGCTATTTAAGACTCGATTACCCGGACTTTTAGGATCGTTTTTCTTTCGGTCGGTGGGACCCGCTTGCCCTATAGGACCCTCGCCCAGGCATCCACTGGGAGGTCGAAATACGGAGTGGAATACGAGGGGCTTATAGACGTAGTGACGTGGCCCAGCGATCCGGGATCGAGTAGTTTGCGTAAAGAAGAGCAATCTTTTCCAACCGATTAGGTTAATAAAACATGTTTTAAGTAAACGTGAACAAATAAGCTGCATGTTCTGCATGAGCCCCAAAGCCCAAACACCTACCCTCCTTCATTCCCGGACATCGAACCCTCGTACCTTTTCCCCATGACTCCTCACAAGGTTGGTTAGGACACGGGTCATCGTTTGATTAGTTGGGAAGAGTCAGCGCGTCGTCGGCTTCGCCGTTTGTTCCGACTCGGGTTTGAGAATGTACGCATCGGCCGGTAATGATGGGGACAACGTCACTCCGCCTCCGGGACCCCTCGGACGAGAACAACGGTGGAATCGGTTAGCGAGAACGAGATGAGATTACGGCGGGAAGCACGGTGAATAGCCTTATGGAGGCTATTAAGAGCCATGGTTTGGCCGCCGGCCTCAATCCGATGGCACCTTCACCGTGGAAGAAGACGAGGATGCCAACCCCACTCTCGGTCGCCACGACTACTCCAGGATGCCACCACCCACCTCCTATGGTGCCACTACGAGAACCCATGCTCCTCGGTCTTCGGGTCATCCGGCTCCCGACCACGGACCAGCTTTGGATCCATGCGGCAGCGGCCTGAAATCGGTTCCACGGTCCTCGGTGGGACAAAGCCGATACGGAATGTCTTCTCATGGTTTGGGGTTATCTCGGAATGCCCCAACAAATTGGGAATGCCACCTCGGTTGGAAGCCGATCAATCCGGACCTTCGCGGCAAGCAGGGCCACACGGTTCGGAATGCCTCAGTTACGGGCCACGGTCGGGAGCCCCTCCTCGAGAATGATGCTAGCTCAGTGCTCCTCCCAGCTTTCACAAATCCATTTCTCACTCGGACTTCTATGGGTTACAAGCCTCCATCCCGGTGTCATCGGAATCACCGGGACCGCAGTACCCCCGGGTTATACACCATCGCCTCGGCCCGGCCATGCAATTCAACGATCGGGGACATGACGGCCGCATCTAAGCCTACTTATGGGCCCCACTCTGGAAATCCAAGTTATCCGGCTACATCGGGACTACCTCCACCCATTTTGCCGGTTGAAAATCAACGGCAAGCCGCGAGGTTCTATCCTTTGCCCGGGCTCCTACTCATGCTCCCCGGGGTAACTCGGCCCAGACGGGTTTTTCACCTACGTCCCGGATCGGCCATTCCCTCCACCGATCTGCCTCCGGTGGTAGCTCCTCTCTCCTAACTCGGCCACTAGCTTGAATGCCATGGCTCATACAAGACCCTCATCTGGCTGGTTCATGGAGCAACACAAGGAAATGAAAGCGCGGATCGGCGAATTGACCAGAAATCTGCCTTAGGCCTACGGACCAGGACTCCATTGTTCCTGCCCCACAAATTCGTGATGCCTAACTTGGACCTCTTTGATGGGGCTGCATGCCCAAAAACCCATTTGGACACATATACCTTGGCGATGAAGGCTAAAGGGTGCACCAATCGGCGATTAGGCGACTATTTCGATCTATCTTTGAAGTCCAGTGCCTTAAAGTGGTTCTTTCGTTTGAAACACGAAGCCGAGCTACGTGGGACCAGATTACCAATGCCTTCACGAGAAAAATACAAGGCCAACTTGGAATGGGAAACAAATAGAGTTGACCTACAAACAACGGTGCGGCGTCTGATGAGAATGTTGGGGACTTCTACAAGCGGTGGAATGCGAAACTCGGTGAAATGGCCATCCCTCCTTAGAAGAGGAACAAGCTGGACATCTTCCGGTCATGCACAGAAACCACATCGAGAGCCTCCTCGGTCACTTCCCGTACTCGGACTTACGGGCCATGGTTAACTCTGCGGCTAAGTTTGAAAAGGCTTACAATCGGCAAGCATTTGCTGCACTTTGCTTACGAGATATCGGGCTCCTCCTTCAAACACCGCCCCTGCTCTGCTAAAGGCAAAGAAATGATTAACTACGCGGGACGGGAATGTAATAACACAACTCCTTTTGCTCCCGAGAAAACCGGTCGAGCCCGGACCACGGGTCATGAACCTCGAAAACTTTGGAATGCCTCTGAATGACATCTTTAGGGGAATGGTGAAAGAAGGCTTCTTTGCGGCCTTTGGAGAATTTCCAACCCGGGAATCCGAATGCTCCCGTGGATACCTCAAAGTATTGTGCTTTTCATCAAGCTCACGGACATCGGCGATAAGCGCTTTACTACGAAAAATGCAATCCGAGGGGATTGATAGAGCAAGGAAAGTTGGAAGGCCCAGAAGGGCCTAATACGATTAAAAATCCTGCGCGAGGAACCATAATCGGGTAAACATGATTGAATGCGGAGAACCTTCGCATGCCCTAGGAAGATGCCGATGAAGGTCCCCCAAATACCCGTGGCTGACCTTGTCGAGGATCCTTAATTCGGATTCCCCCTCGGCCTTGAGGATATTGAGCGAATCAGCCCACCTTGGTCTCATGTCGGAGACTCCTTGCAAAAATACGAGGCCCGCTATTTCTCGGATGAAGGGAAACCGATCTTGAAGAAGCTAAGTACATTAGGTCAAAACATGAAAGAACCATTTACACAAGATGGTTAGAACAATCAAGAAGAATTGAACAAGAAAGCTTTCGGCGGGCGCACATCTTGGGGCTTATTAGCAAAGAGGCCGAAGAACATGCGGAGCTAGTACACTTCGCAAGTTGGCTTTGGAGAGAGTCGAATACGATCCCGAAGGCGGTGAGCGAAGAATCGAGAGGAGGAAGAATCCTTCTACATCTGTAGGGTGTCAAATACGTGCCACCCCCTCTCGCTCTTCCCCGCGGTTTACGGGAGGAGAAGCCGAGTCGCAATTATCACTTAGGGAATGGGAGCATATGACAATTTACTGCGGTTGCACGCACCCATATTCCCCTAACGGGTTCGATCGGCGTTCCCTCTCGGCGAAATCCCGCTAGTATGGGAAGATGATTCCGATGACGGCGACGACGATGATGATGACGAGAGCGAAGAGTCAGCGAGGCCCAGATCCGGAATCAATGCGGAACAATCGAGCCCATGGGAGCCGGGCACAATGGTTGGTTGTCGGCCAGCGGCAGCCGAAGACACCTCGGAAGACGAATATGAAACCGAGGACATGAAGGCCATGAAGTTTCTGGATCTAAGCACGTGGATGTCTTAGAATTCAACACGCCTACCATGCTTTGGGGAAAGGGTTTTCGGGCGTCGATCCGGGCGATAGTCGAAGATCGATAGAGAGAGGAAACTAACTCCCATCCGCCCAAATGAGAAAATAACCATGGTTAGATCAAATCCACCCCGGAACAAAGTAACACTCCTTGTCGGGGTTACCCAGAAGAGGTCACCTTCCCCGAATGTATGTCGGCTCTCGAGAGAAGTCCGGAACCGGCATGATTCAGGATGCACCTCCCACATAGAATGCTATAATCATTTCCGGCTCTACGAGTATTACGAAAGGAACCGAGAATGGTTGCACTATACTGGGGATGAGATCGAAAAGCCGCCGAGCCCGACAATAGCGACTCTTGTTGTATGATAACTATGAGCAAGGCGAGGCTATGGGAGTGAATCGGAGGACGCCCTAGCTACAGTAGGCCATCCGAGGGGCAACAACACAACCCCGAGACTCAAAAGCCGGTGACTTGGGAAGCGGTTATAAGGGCCGCCCGGGGAAGGAGCCGGTCTGGCTCGGCCTCACCGTTGCTAGACTCGTCGAGAACCCGGTGGCCGATAGCCAAAAAGGCTCCCCATTGACCTTAGCGGCGTTGAAGAAATCTAGTCAAGAAGCAGCGATGAGGAAGTTAACTTTGTTGACCCGATCCGGGCAAATTTCCAAGGAAATCCCAAAGCGAGATAAGAAGGCCACGAGATCGAAGCACACGAGGAGAACCGCCGCCCCTATGCTAAGGCAGTGAAGCTCGACCCCGGAAAAGAGGATCCGTGCTCACCCGGTTGAAGCAAACACGAGGCCAACATCTCTTTGTGGTCCACTGCTCACCTCATCCTATCCCCACAAGCTAAAGGCTGGAAGAAAGCTTAGCCCGCACCTTGGTCCCTATCGATGCTACTCCCGATGACGTGAGTACGGTTGATTGGAAACATCCACTACGGGAACATAATCACTTTCACGGATCTCGACCTCCCTCAATTTGGGGTGATCATAACGAGCCTCTCTTCATCACGGTCCAATTGGATGAACGACGCCTTCCTCGGGTCTGGTTGATAATGGGTCGGAATGAACATCCTTCCGGCAAAGATCATGAGCTGCTTGACATCAAGTCCACGGACTTAAAACCTTCCTCCCTCACGGTCAAAGCTTACGACTCGACATCTCGGCTGAGTCCTTGGAGTTGCTACCTTGGACCTCTGGTTTGGACATAAATTGATACATGTGGAATTCCGGGTTATTGACATCCCAATCACTTTTAATGTCTTATTGGGAAGACCTTGGCTGCATCGGAGTCAAGGGGGTCGCCTCAAGCCTCCACCGGTGTGTGAAATTCGTCTCGAATGGGGACACGACGACCATTTATGGGGATTTAGTCACCTTGGAGGGCACGGATACGGGTGGAATACCTATTACGGAAATCA
Source organism: Adenophora triphylla var. japonica (assembly GCA_022495995.1). Classification (NCBI taxonomy): domain Eukaryota; kingdom Viridiplantae; phylum Streptophyta; class Magnoliopsida; order Asterales; family Campanulaceae; genus Adenophora; species Adenophora triphylla. The sequence continues at coordinate 30,807 of JAFEMH010005769.1, forward strand.
AACATGACGAGGAAGGTCTCATGCTAACGGGCTTCACGGTCGAGCCTCCCAAAGGCCCAAGTGTGCAACATAGATCGACGATCACTCGGGATAAAATCCCTCCGATCTTGAAAATGATGAGAAAGATGAGCTATCTACTGGCCTCGGTGCAGGGAAGCACCAACAAGGAACTCACAAACTCATCGAGGTGAAAGGACGAAAACTCGCCACGGCTTGGGATATGAGGCCTCCTCGGTGGACCTTTGCAAAAGGAAAAGGATTTGAAGCCATCACGGGGAAGGGTCCCGGTCGACGACCCTAAATCTCTCCCTTTCGGTCCTAATTTGGGTGACTACTTTGTAAAGGGTCCCACACAATCGGGTAACATCACGAGCCACTCCTACGGAAGAATGGCTAAAGCTACGGGATAGCCTCAACAAGTTCGGGGAGCCAAAGCTAACCCGGTCCGTAGAATGTTCCTGGACCTACCCAAGATACTCGGGGCTACCACTACCATGAGAAGTGAGTACACCTTCAAAGGCGTGCCAAGCCTAGTGGAACAGTTCGAGAAACTCACAACCACAATTCCTCGCCCGGGAAGGTTTGAAACCACGAGTTTGAATTGACCGTGCCGAAAGCCAAAGCCACGAAGTCTTTTCGAGATGATTGGGATGGTCCGATCACGCGGCGGTTGTTCGGGGAAGAGATCCGGATGCCGGACTGATTGATTTCGGCTCGGTCGAAGAAATGGTAGCGACGATCGAGGAAGGAGCACGGTATAATTCCCGAGTCGGGAGGTCAGCGCAGCGATGCCGTTAAAGAATCGAGAAACTCTCTCGGGCCCGTCCGCGACGAAGAAGAAATGATCACCAAGCACAGGATTGGTCTCCCATCCCTTTGTGTCAATCTAGGAAAAGTCCTCAGGAGTCTTTCATTGTTAAGGTCGAGTCTCTAGAGTCGTCCAGACGGCCCTACGCTGAAGACTACGAGTACGCGTGGCAAATGCGTATTTCCTTTCGTTCCTAATGAAATGACGAACCTTTACGAGTATCCCTTGATTGCCACTTTAACTAATGATAAATTAATTAATAAAAAATTTTTTTTAATAATTCATTAGATAAAGAAACAGACACATTAAACAAAAAAAAAAATCAAACAAAAAAAAATCATTAAGCGGGTTGTCAGAAAGAGGAAAATCGAGCCCAAGTGCCAAAGAGATTTTGACGAGTATAAATTTGGGAGCTAGCGGAAGAGCCTAAAGACGCCTTGATTTGGTAGGGATGCCTTACAAAATCCTCCAAAATCCTCAATTCAAAGAAAGTTGCCCTCTTCATCAAAGAGAACATCATATGCGGATACGGGTTGCCGGCGAAATCATCTCGGATAATGGATCCCACTTCGAAGGGAATGTGACGAGGCTTTGGCGAAATTCGAATAACCCGTCACAAGTCATCTCCTTACGGGCCCCAAACCAACGGAGCCGTCGAGGCGACAAACAAGACTCTGGAAAACATCATCAGGAAAATGGATGTCGGCGGAGATTGGCCCGAAAAGTTACACTGGCACTCTGGGGCTACGGAGACATCCGTCGAACGGCAGGGAGACACCATTTGCCCTCACCTACGGAATGGAAGCCGTACTCCCAATCGATCTAGAAATCCCCTCGCTCCGTGTGTTGTTGGAAAGTCAAATCAACGAGGTCGAATGGCTCCAAAGTCGCCATGATGAGTTGGCTCTACTAGATGAGCGCCGATTGAAAGCAATGGAACATATCCGAGCTTACCAAGGGAGAATGGCGAGCCTTCGACAAGAAAGTAAAGCATCGGGAGATCAGAGAGGTGATCTCGTTTTGAAAGAGAAGCCCCGGTCAGTATCAACCCGCTTGGCAAATGGGAACACATGTCACGGGTCGGGCCATATGTTGTCCCGAGAAAATCTTTTCTGGAGGAGCCATGCAACTTGCAGATCTCGACGGAAATCCCTTTGTACACCCAGTGAATGGTGACAAGTTGTGCAGATACTACGCGTAAAAACACCAAGTCAAAAAAAAATCAAAAAAAAAAAAGAGTGCTAAAGAGTAATACCCAACTAGGTTGAAAACCCGAAGAGGGCGGCCTAGGTAAAAAAACGAGGTTGCACAAAAAAAAACAAAAAAAAAAAAAAAAACAAAAAAAAAAAAAAAAAAACAAAAACAAAAAAAAAAAAAAAAAAAAAACAAAAAAAAAACAACAACAAAATCGACCGGGTTGAACTACGAAGACTGAGCTCCTTTTGTCAAAATGAGGAACGTAGGCGGTCGGAAACGGTTCGGTCTAAAGCACAAATAAAAAGTCATACTTTGACATCAATACAACGATCGAGACCATGAAAGCATCTCGAAAAACTACGAAGCAATTCAAATATTCATTACAAGTTAAAAACTTTTGATGAGTCTAAGCCCGATTCATTCCTACAAGCGGTAACTTTGCTAAAAGAAACTAAGATACATAATCAAACTAATGTGTCTGCTACAACAAGAAAGGGATACTCGGAAACCTCAAGGTCACTCCAAGCCACTCGTACTGGCCTCTCCCCTCTTCTTCCCCCTTCGAGTCTTCTTCTTCTAAAAAGGAAAAATGTCGATCTTCCTCCTACCAAGCTCACGATATAGGAATAGGATCTATCGAAACCGGCCTCTGTCGGGGCCTTGGTAGCCCCTAGCGTCATCTCTCATCTCCTGTAGCCTAGTGTAGCATAGGAGTCCTCCTCTCTGCCTCTTGACATAAGCCTCATAGTCGGTCACAGCGTCTCCACTCTGTCATGAGGGTTGGCCCTCGCCTCGGCCCTCCTTCTCTCGGAAGCTGTCGGGTCCTCCGCACCCACAATGGCCTCACGCCGTCTCAAAATAGCCATACGATTCTCTCCCAAATGCCTCTCGTACCAATCCGGGTACCAAGTGGTCAAACACGAGGCCTCGAACGCCTGAGGATAACCCGAGGAGGAAAGACGTCATACCTCCATGCTCGGGAAAGAAAGGAAAACACCGAAGGATCATCCATAGAAACAGGAGCCACCACCCTGGTGGCTATATCATCAAAGTTCTCCAAAGGAACCTGCTCCAAGCCGAACTGTCTCAGAACCAAGGACGGAATATAGAAGCTGGACTAAGAAAGCCCCGGAAGCATGACCACATGAGACCCGTCCTGAAGCACTCTTGTAAGTACCCAAATCTGGCTCATGCCTTCCGGTTAAATTTCCCGGCAATTTCGGTAAGTTTCCCGGTAATTCCCCGGACCTTCCTAGTGTTTCGGAAATATTCCGGAACAGTTCCAAATTAATTAAAGGCTGAAGAGGAGCCTTCCTAATTAAGAAACACGTTTTTCTTAATTAGGAAGAAGTTTCTAGAATTTGCCACCTTGCATGGTTCTAGAAATGCTGAGTCACAATGGATAATGCCGCACGACTGCATTAGCTCGCGGTCCCTAGCCGCACGGCCTCATTAGCCTTATCCAGACTGCCTATAAATAGAACCCTCCTCTACCCATTTTAGAGACAACAAAATCAATCCACAAGGGGCATCAATTACTCATATTACGAAGAAATACTCCCAAGAAGCTGCTGGAAGTCCAAGATGGTGAAGAAGAAGGCCAAGAAGCTACCTCCCTCCTCCTTGAAGATCCAAGATCAACCTCTCCTCCTAGCTCCATCCAAAGAAGAAGGAAGCCATTGGTAACCTCGCGCGCCCTAACCTCACATCCTAATTGCTTTATAAATTGCTCATTGCATTGCCTTTATATTGCTTGGGACTTGGTAGATTAAAGATCACATCTTTATACTCCCCCTTCCCCTTTTTCATGCATTAGACATCATTTGTCATAAAAATGTAGTCTTTCCCTATAAAGGTGCATCATTTGCACCTAAAACTCCCATTTTCCAATAAAAATGTCATCTTTATGCATCCTTTGCATATAAAAATCAAATCTTTTCAATCAAAATGCATCCTTTGCATTCAAAATCCCTTTTCCAAGCATCATTTGCTTTAAAGATCATGTCTTTACCATAAACTAGCATCATATGCTTTTCAAAATGCAATCTTTATGCATCATTTGCATAATGAATGCCAATTTCTTCATAAAAATGCATCATTTGCATAAAAATCATATCTTTATGCATCATTTGCAATAAAGATCATTTCTTTGAATCAAATGCATCATTTGCAACCCAAAAATGTCATCTTTTCATTAAAAATGTCATTTTTACATACATTCCCCCATTCCCCATTAGTAACCTCGGAACGGACCGATGTAAAAGATCCTATCTTTACATCGTTCCTTCCATAAAGGTTTCATAATCTCTTTAGAAAAGGGACACCTTTGAACCCTATATCTCCGATTATCACTTAAGATGAGTATGAAGCATCTATACGAGCTCGACCATCTTAAAGTGTAGGATTGATGGGCTAAGGACCCTCCTTTTCTAAAGAACCTCATCTTTGACTACAAAGAGAGTCATTCTCTCGATCACGCAAGTCCCAAGGTCCAAAAAATGCGATGATCACAAGTCCAAGATGAAGGCGGGATCATAATCCCGAATACATAAAATCCAAGAAATCCGGCGACAACCAACAAATGGTTTGTACGTCCGGAAGACGACTTGGGACATTCCCTCCTTATCATCAAACACATGCACACAAGAAAGCACGCAAGCAAGCACGATTAATGGGATCTTGGGAGACTTGCTCGGCAAGGCACCTTGGGTGAACGACGATCCGTTCTTCCCGAGGGTAACTTAACCTCCGAACCCATAAAAACCTTTTTTCAAAGTTTTGAGGTAATCAAAATGGCGTGGCGACTCCGTTTTCAAATTAAATCGGATGTCTTCAAACTCGCGTGAATCCAACAAACACAAAATTTTGGGCACACATTCACACTTTGGCGACTCCGCTGGGGAACATCCCAAAGGAGAAAAGCTTTTATTTTCAAAACAAAAATCGATACTCGGTATATAGGTGGAAACCACTTACCCTTCTGTACACTCCACTGACGTGGGAGTTGGGATAACCGGTGGTTTAACAATCCCACGTACCGGTATCCCTTTTCGAAAAAAAATTTTTTGAAAAAATGAAAGAAAGCTTTTCCCTTTGAGCGGGTTAGACTCCGTCGCCGATTTCATTAATCATGCTTGCTTTCTTTACCATGCATTGCATCATTTGCATCTTGGAATCTGTGCATACTTTGAACGGGAAACAACCCGAAAAATAGCAAAAGGAGTGGAACACGGAAAATTGATCCATGCGGTCGTACGGCTCAATCCTCCTGGATTCGGCCAGGGCGACCTCGGTGGCAATTCCACCGAGGAAAAATTGAGGTTAATACTGGCGGTCCTAGCGGCTTGGGGCTACTCGGCTCCATGGCGGCGGGGCTCCCGAGAAAATTTACGATGCTTATGTGTTGCATTTTCCCCGTCCCGAAAATCATTCCTTTAAAACACATTTACTGAAAATCTCTGTTTTAACTCAAAAGGAACATTTTTAGGAGACCGCACACTACGCGCACTGATATATCTGTACACTTTTGCACGCACGTCCTTCAAACCCGAGGGTGGTTCAGTGCGATCACGGACGGCCTTACGATGCTCCGGGCGCGCACGGAATCATCCCAACCTCCCATGGCGGCCGGTGTCGACCAATGCACAGTCCGTGTCACACGTTTCAAAAAACCGTGACTTTTTTGGTTGGTTTTTGGTCTAGTCCGTGTCATATAGCCCAATTGCATACCCTCGTAAAGGTCAAGCCTTAGTTCATAACGGAAGAAGAACTCCGCCAAAATTCCGACAAGGAAAAATTGGCGAGATCTCGACTCCGACATTGACTTTGACCTTGACCCGCACGGAATGCGTAAGAGTCGAGACCGAGTCTTTGCCAACGAATCAAAAGATCTTTCGCTCAAGCGAAGCTCTGCCGAAATTCTGACAAGGAAAAATTGGCAAGATCTTGACCCGGCATTGACTTCGATTCTAACTCACGCCCGGCGTATGCAACGAAGTTCAATGTGACCTTTGTGTCATCCGGCTTTTGCCGCCCAGACCCATGCCTATTATCTTCTCGGACATTACCGAAAGTCAAAACGTCATTCGCTCAAGCGAAATTACGCAAAAATCCTATCAAGGCGGAAAGACGAGACTTTCCGGTATTGCCTTGACTATAATCCGCATCGCTCGTGCGTTGAAAGTTCCTATGACCCGCTAGACCCGTTAGGAGCGTTCTTTACTCTCGGTAGGTGGGATCCGCGTGCCCTATAGGACCCTCGCCAGGGGCTGTCCACCTGGGAGGTCGAAATACGGGTGGAATACGAGGGGCTTATAGACGTAGTGACGGAACCCGGCGATCCGGGATCTAGAGTAGTTACGAAAAAGAAGGGCAAACCCCTTTTCCAACCAAATAGATATTAATAAAAGACCTTTGTTTTAAGTAAAGCTGGAAGATTCTAATTTGCATATTGCACGAGCCTTCGACTAAACACCTACCACGAGTCTAAACCTTTCCTATCCCTTTCCCGGCGAGAAAGAAGTGGGTGAGAACAGGGTCGGCGACTTGTTAGCGCAGAATTCTCGAGACGGTTCGCGAGAATCCTCGGTTTGCCGGCTTTTCGGTATCAAAATGGCCAACATGGTAGTCAACAATGGTAATGACCAAGTAGTCGGAGAGGCCATCCCAGTTCAGCCCAAGCCTCACATATGGTATGATGTATGCGGCTGTGAGGGTATGCAGAGTATGAGTATCAAGAATGGATTAATGAAGACGCTCGCTTCGAGAAAGAAGAAGAAGAGAAAGTCCACACAACGAAGTTAAAGGAAAGGTATGAAGCTGGAGACAAGAGCGTCGGAACTCTAGGGGAGCCTTACGGCAAGTTCGATTACTATGTCGGCTATGCCCAAACAGGCCGCCAAGGAACCCATCATTCAAAGCACGGTCCGGCTGATACCCCCATGAACGGTGATCCTCTTGAAGCGAGAAAGTGCTGAATTTGTGGCCATCGTAAAGTTCAATGAGAAGCTAGCGGATCTAGAAGCGAGAATACGAAAGCCTATTGAATACGTAGCCGGTCGAGGAAGAATTAAGATCCCCTACGAAGAAGACTTCATCGGCATTATTCGAGCCAACCCTCCTGTTGGCTATGCGACAAGGTCGTGGTGTCCAAGATCGATAAAGAGAAAATGAGTTATCGGCGGTGCATTGATAAGATGAGCCGAGACTCTTGGTCAAGTGAGCCCGGTTGTCACGGACGAGCTCGGCGAGAGATTGCATCAAGCTACTCTAGCTCCCCTCACTATCTTTCCACGGTACCGGCACATCAATGATTTCCGGCAAGTTTTGATCAATTTGAAGTCTCCAACTTTACGAAGAACGGCGACAAGGCTGCTACTCCCAGGCAACGGCAAGAAGGAGTGAGATCCCGGTCCAACCCTTGTCAAGCCACCCTCGAGTCAATAAGTAGTGTAGGGTCCAGTCGGTAGCGTACGTTCGGTCGAGTCGGGAATCTTTGAATTCCGATCCTGCGAGTCATCAGAAGGCCTCACGCACGAGGACTATCAAAATGTAATCGATGTCATCTTTCCCCTTATTTTGAATGAAATGACGAGATCTTTTACGAGTATCCTCTTATTGCCAACTTAACAAATGATAAATTAACTCAAAACTCAACAACGGTTAATAATGAATCATTTGAACAAGATGCAAACACACTAAATGAACAATACATTAAAGAAATCTTTAAGCGGGTTTCGAGAAAAAGGAAAACCGGGCCCAAGGCTGCCGAGGAGGTTTTGACAAGTGTGAACTTGGAGTGCTTGTCGAGGAACCTAAAGAGACACGAGATCGGAAACTTCTTCCGGGGTTGAGCGGGACGGGGCGATCGATGCGCTCGGGGAATACGTCGACGTGTTTGCATGGTCATACGAGGGATATGCAGGGGCTAGACGGTTCGATAGTAGAGCACGAGAATCCCTCTAGCACCGGATGCTAAGCGGTAAAACGAGCGAGGAAGATCGAAGCCGAGAATGGTCTCTACGAGGTCAAAGAAGAAATTGAGAAGCTACTGCGGGTAGGATTCATTAGAGTCATCGAATATCCGACATGGTTATCCAATATTGTGACCGTCACCAAGGCCAATGGGAAGGTGCGGCTCTTTGTGTGGATTTCAGAGATGCGAACAAGGCCGGCCCAAGGACGATTACCCTTTGCCAAACATAGACATCTGGTGGACTCCACTTGCCAGCTACGAAGTCAAATCCTTCGTTGATGGCTTTGCGAGGATACAACCAGATCAAGATGGCCGAGGAAGACCAAGAAAAGACGGCCTTCACCACACCGTGGGAACTTGCTTGTTATACGGTGATGCCATTTGGGCTTAAGAACGCCGGGGCTACTTACGACGGGCGGCGGCCGCGCTTTTTCATGACATGATCCACAAGGAGATTGAGGTCTACGTAGACGACATGATAATCCACTCCAAAGGCGAGGACGGGCGGCACTTTGTTGACTGCGGAAGTTCTTTGAGAGGCGAGACAACATTCCATGAGACTAAACCTGCTAAATGCACCTTCGGAGTGACAAGGGGAAAAGTGCTTGGGTATATGGTCACGGAGCGAGGTATCGAAGTTGACCCCCAAAGATCAAAGCCATTATGGATATGAGGCCACCTCGGACCCAGGAGAAGTCAAGAGCTTTATGGGAAAAGCTGTGGTACATTAGCCGTTTCGTCAATCGGTTGACCACTATGTGCGAGCCCATCTTCAAGCTCATGAAGAAGAACGTAGACACGAGAATGGACCGAAGAATGCCGGGATGCTTTTGACCGGATCAAGGCATACTTGGTACATCCTCCGGTACTATGCCCCCACATAGACGAAACCTCTTACGCTCTATCTCACATCCTTGATACGGCGGTTGGGGCTATGCTTGCCCGGAGAAGAAAGACTCTCGGATAGAAACGCCATTTACTTTGTCGGCGGAAGGCTGCGGGAAGTGAGCTCAATTACTCGGCATGTGAAAAAGACACTGTGCGGGAGGAGTGCAGGTAGTCGGCAAGTTGAAGCATTATATGCGAAGCCCACCACTGTGAATTTGGTCTCAAGAATGGACCCCATCAAATACATCTTTGATAAGCCTTCCCTCTCGATGCGTCTAGCAAAGTGGTCCTTCTTCTTAGCGAGTACGACATCAACTATGTGACCGAGAAAGGCCATCGAGGGTCAAGCGTTGTCGAGACCACACAGCAAACTTTCCCGATAATGAAGACGAGAGGGCACGAACCCCAATTCCCGAGATGAAGGGATCTTTGCGGTCGAGCACGAAAACCGATGGCAATTGTTCTTTGACGGAGCCGCTAACAAAGAGGAAACGGTATCGGGATGCTCTTGGTCGATCAAAGATGAGCATACACCCATAGCCCTCAAGTTGAACTTCCACCACGAACAATGTTGCAGTATGAAGCTGCATTCTTTGGTTTGGAAGGCTGCCTTAGAAAGGAATGTCGAGCTAGAAGTTTACGGAGACTCGGCCACGATCATCAACCGGGTTTCCAACAAGTGGAAGGCTTGTGGACCCTAACACTGCGGCGGTATCATGCCCGTATGGAGGAGTTATTTGGACGGTTCGGAGAAGTGACCTTCCACTACTTGCCAAGGGAAAAGAACAGTTCGCGAGATGCCCTAGCTACTCTAGCCTCATTGGTAGAGATCCCAGGAAAAGCCATAAAACCCTTGAGTGGGTAGAAAAGAAGCCCCGGCCTATACATTTGTGAAGTAGACACAGGACCCGAGCCTATAAAGGAACCACTGGTACAATCAAATTTACCGAGTTCCTCAAAGATGGAGAGTCGGCTTTCGAGACAAAGAAGGTAGACCAAAAGAAGGTGTCGAGCCAAGAGCTTGCAAGCCACGAAAAGGTTGGCCTCCCATTATGTCATTCTAGGAGGCAACCTATACAAGAAGCGATACCAAGGACCACTCCTCTTGTGCGTCACTCAAGAAAAGGCCAAAGAATTGATGGTGAAGTCCTGATGGTCCCTGCGGTCCTCATATGAATGCCGAGCCACGATGCAAGTGATCCTCGAGAATGGGTTACTCTTGGATTTCCATGGAAAGCAGTGTGTCCGGCACGTCAGAGCATGCGACAAGTGCCGGCGGTTTGCCAACCTCAACCATCTCCCGCCTCATGACACTGTCTTGCGCATGACGACTCCTTGGCCGTTTGCAACTTGGGGTATTGACGTGATAGGGAAAATAGCCGGCGGAAGCAATGGACATGAATTTGTGCTAGTAGCCATCGACTACTTCACCAAGTGGGTAGAGGCCAAGTCTTACAAGGTCCTCACTTCGAGAAAAGTGGCCCAATTCATCAAGAAAACATAATGTGCGAGATATGGGGTGCCCAGCGAGATCATTTCCGATAATGGGTCGCACTTTGAAGGGGCTGCGATAGGTTCTTTGTCGAGAATTCAGAATCACTCGCCACAAGTCGTCTCCGTACGAGACCTCGGACTAATGGAGCCGTGGAAGGCTGCTAATAAGACGCTCGAACGGATCATCAGGAAGATGGCCACCGTGGTCGTGATTGGCCCGAAAAGTGCACTTGGCACTCTGGGGCTACTGAACGTCTGTCGGAAACGGCTACGGGAGAAACTCCTTTTGCCTTAACCTACGGGATGGAAGCGGTGTTACCGGTGGAGTTGGAAATCCCGTCATTAAGGGTCCTCTGGAAAACTTGGTGTCAATGAAGTAGAATGGTTGCGCGGCCGGCATGATGAGTTAGCCACCTTGACGAGAGAAGGCTAAAAGCCATGGAACACACCCGAGCCTACCGGGCGGATGGCCGGGCGTTTGATAAAAGGTCAAGGCCGAGAGACATCAAAGAGGGTGACTTAGTTTTGAAAGTGAAGCCCCCTACCGAGACTGACCCCACAGGAAAATGGGAACCCGTTTGGATCGGCCCTTATGTGGTGCGAGAAGATACTATCGGGAGGAGCCATGAAGCTTGCGAGACACGGACGGCAATCCCTTTGTCCACCCGGTCAGCGGTGATAAGCTCAAAAGATACTATGTCTAAAAAAAAAAAAAAAATAAAAAAAAAGTGCAAAAAGAGTAATACCCGGCTAAGTGAAAACCCCAAAAAGGGCGGTCTAGGCAAAAGACGGGGTTGCACATAAAAAATCTTAGTGCAAAAAGAGTAATGCCCGGCTAAGTGAAAACCCAAAAAGGGCGGTCTAGGCAAAAAACAGTGCACATAAAAAAAAAAAAAAATATATATAAATATATATAGTTCACCGAGAATGAACTACGAAGACTGAGCCCCTTAGTCTTTCTTGTAAAAGGGGAACGTAGGCGGCCATATATGGTTCGGTCTAAACAATAAAAAGGACAATCAAGCTTCCATGAAGTGCGTCCTAAATAATAAAGGGTATTTCGGTTTTCATAAAACGGGTCCCAATAAATAAGACATTTGAATTTCCATGAAATGTGTCTTGATTAATTTTAAGATAATATTTCTTGTTCATTACAAGTTAAAAACTTCTTGATGAGTTCAAGCACGGTCTACCTCTTGACTCTGCTAACTTCTACAAAGATCTAAAATACAATAAAATGCCTAAATAAACTAATGTGTTTGCAAAATGGCAATAAGAGGATCCTAAGAAAAGATTTGTCGATCGTCATTGAGTCTTCTTTGGTCTTTTTCCCTTTTCCTCGGCCCGTCGAGTCTTCTTCCTCTTTTTATCTATGATGTCGGTATCCCTCATCCCGACCTCCGGTATCCTCAGCTGGAGCCTCTACCAAACCCGTGTCAATAAGTGCTCTCTCTGCCCGAGCACGAGTCCGCACTTCCTCCCTCGAGCCTCGGTCGAAGGAGCGACCTCGGACAACCTCTTGTACCGAGCCTCCATGTCTCGACCAAGTCACTGGCGGTTATGGCGACTCGCCTTAGCCTCGGTCTCCCTCGAGTCTGCTCGAGTCACGATCGGCTCCCAATAAAGCAGCGTCTCTCCTCCAAGATGACTGAGTCGCTCCCGTCTCCCTCTCGTACCGGTCAGTAGACGGTGGTCAAGATGGTACTCTTCACTGCTCTGAAGATAGCCACAGGTGGGAAAGCGGTGTATGTCCAAGCCCTCGAGAAGAAAGAGAAGGCATTTGGATCCCTCATATCCAATGACACCACCTCCATGGTCCGGATGTCCTCCCAATCACTCAATGGCTCTGTAAAGCCCCAAAGCTGCTGGATACTAAGCGGGGGTATGTAGAAGGATGACCGGCGAGAATCACGGAACCCTCACGGCATAGGACTCTGAAATATCCTCTGAGTACGCAACCTCCAATGAGGTATCCACCAACGGATGTCCGAAGTGGATAGCCTAGCCATCGTCGGCTCCGGCTACTGCAGTCTGTTGCCTCGGTGCACCTCTCAGAAATCACCCGAGGGCAGCGAGTCGGCAAAGCCCACTGGCAAAGCCCAGAGCCTCTCCTGCGGCCATAAGGTCGGCACGGTAGGACTCCGGATCTCATGAAATGGTCTCCCGAGCCATCCTGTCAATCCCATGAAGTGTCTCTCCCAAAACCGGCGGGACAATATCCTTCCCGGCCTTGCGAGTCTCTAACCATGTCCAAGAGACCACTATGACGGATCCCACGGACTCGGCGGTGAACGGAAGCGAGAGAATACGCAAAGGATAAATGCGTCCATAGCCACCGTGGTCGCGGCCATATCTGGAGACCCAAACACAGGGATATCGGAAAGGTCAATCTGTCAGGGGCTACCATCATCCTCTCGGCCTCCCCCAAAGGAATCTGCGAGAAAAGATGCAAGCTTTACCGCCAAGCACGTCTCAGACCAGCGGAATAGATATAGCCTCAATCTCGGGACCCCCAATCAAGGCTCGGAAGTCTTCATGCGTCGGGACAATCTCGTTATAAGAAAAGCGGTAAACATGTCTCCGGACGTCCCCGAACTTTCTTTGCGGCTCTCAAAAGGTCCCAATCGGGCGGGAGATCCCTCAAATGCCATAAAGACTTGATCTTGAAGGAAGAATCAAGCAGGCCCCTATGAGATTGGAAGTTGTGTCTCACCCAAGATTGAAGATCGGACAGAAAACGGTCTCGCTTCCCCCTTTGCAATCTGACGGGCTTCTCCATCGCAAAATGACCAAAGGTGGTGCTTTTAGGTCCAAAATGTGCTCACGGGAACAATTGGGACAAGTCTAAGTTGAAAATGAAATGAAATGGCCAAGCCTTGCTTTTATTCGAGAAAATAACCGGTTCGAGACAGAGCGTGAGCCGCACGGCTTCATTTGCCCTCTGGACAAACCGCACGGCTACATTAGCCATCTGCGAGAAAAAAATTCTGCGGCAACCAAGTTGCTGCCCAAGGGAGTTTTCACCCCACTTTTCAACCAAAACACATGTACAAAAACATATCCGAAGCCATTCAAGCATTTATACACCATTATAAATCATTTTGGCCCGGTTTCGGCCCGATTCCAAGCAAAAAATCGCCCCAAGGCTCAGATAATATGCAAATTAAAAAAGCATGAATTAGAAAAGTAAATAAAGCATAAATACAATGTCTTCGCCCCATCGGCGCCAGAATAAAGCAAAAAATAAACAAAGTGTGCATAAATCTTGTCCATTGTTTGTTTTTGTTCCAAATCTATTCTAGAGACCTCCTAGGCCTCCGATTCTTCCTCCTCCTCATCAGCACCTTTGCTCGGCTCATAAATGCTAGCCTCCCTCATCAAGTCCTCCACAGTCGCTCACGTCGAGACAAATGGACATTATCGTGCCCGTACTCGGCCAGTTTGCTCCGAGAATGTCGGCGTTGGGTCCCCGCCCCGAGGCATGGCAGCCTTTGGAAGAGTACTCCGAGGCCGATGAGGTAGGCATGTGCCCCAGACATGCCGTCTCTTGCGCCCGGGCTCCTGTGCATCATTCTTTGCCTTTGAAGCGCAGCCGGCTTCCTCGAAGGGGCCAGGCACATGTCCTTCCGGCCCTATTACGCACGATCGGCCTATCATAAGTGCGAGGCGGAACACGAGAAAAAGAAGAGAAAAATCTCGAGAAAAATCTCGAGAAAATCTCAAAAGCAAAGAAAATTTGCAAAAGGGAAAGACCCTAAAAGTATACTTACAGTCTTTGTCGGGCGGCAAGGTGTCTTGGGGCTCCCTAGCGTCGAGACGGTATCCTCAATCTCCTCGGTACTCCATGGACCACATAGGACGGATGCGCGGGAGGGATCGGCGGGTCGATGGGCTCATCCTCCCCATATCCACGAGTGACCGCCGGCTTCACTGGCTTACGTGGCGTCCTCGATCATTGCTCCTTGAAACACGGCGTAGGGGTATCCATGTCAAAGTACTCCTCGGCGGCCACGCCTGCACAGTACCTAGCAATCTCATCCTGCGGCCAATCCACAGGCTGCGGCATCCGTCTTTGGAGGATCTGAGGAGTAATGGCGTCGATGGAGGGACATGGCCATGCTTTGCCTCGAAAACGGTCCCCCAGTAAATGACATCACATGTCGGCCCAGTGAGCCATCTCCTGCCTCGTCGCCTCAATGGCATCTCCAGCCAAAATCTCAGGATACACCCCGAGGGTAGAAGTCCACTCCGTCGTGCCCATCCTGTTGATGACCAGGCCTCACCATTTTGTAGTCGAAGGTGATCCGGGTCTTCCCAGTGAACTTATCCCTCGCATCTCCCCTCCGGCGAACCATAGCGGGGAAGATGGTGATATCACTCTGTTGGTTCCAAGGGAAGAACCCGATCACCTCGCGAGAACCGGGCTGCATGTTCAAAACATCAAAAGGTCATTCTCTCTCTCTCATAAAAGTCTCAAGACGAGAAAAGAAAAGAAAAGAAAGAGAGACTACCTCGAGGGCAAATGAGAAGCGAGTCCATCGAAGCGGCCTTGTTCGGGTGTACATGTCCAGGAGAAGTAGAGCTCAGCCAATCCGGCCTCTCCCCGAGACCGTCCCTATCCCATCCACATCCTCCGGAGAAGTCGAGGAGGCAAGTCATGGCCGGTGTCCCGGAATTAGCAAAAATAGTGGCGACGGCATCAACCACACAAATGCTCTAGCAAGGCGGTGGGCGGTCACATCATTAGCGGCAAAGTTACGCATGCGGTTACGGGTGCCACCTCGACATTCCGCGTCTCCATACCCGGCCCCTTGGGAATCAACTCAAATCCAACCAAATTCTGAAACTCCTCGGCGTAATGTGGTCTCTCCAAGTCACGGGCCTCCCGGTGAGCTGTAGGCCGGTAATAGGCTGTGAAATCGGCGAGTCATTGTCGGCTCTCCCCGGCTCGAGATGGAAGCTATGGGTGCTTTATCCCACGAGAACTCGAAAGGGCTGGATCAAGCCCTTGCTCTTAGAGGTGATATGAACACCCCTGCCGATAGCCTCGACGAATGAATCCGGGCCGGTAGCCCTCACCAAATCCTTGGGGTTCACCCCATTCTTCTCGAAATCCGGCATCCTCTCTGCCCAGCTTGGCTGCAATCTCTGATGGTCCTCTAGACTTGTTCTCCTGTAGACAAGCAAAGCACAAAAGAAGTGTGTCAATCATTCATCATTTTCAAGAGCATGCATATATTCACAAAAGTGCACATATTTTCAAAAGAAAAGCATTCACAAAAGTTTTTCTAGCATCATTTGCATCAAAAAAGCGTTTTTCATCACTTGAAACACGTCATGTCAAGTCCCATTGCTTTCCTAAAGCACAAAATCACAATTTTCACAATTCTTTGCACATAAGCATTATTCTTTCAAAAAATGGCATGCATGAATCCTTTTCATCTTCCAAAATCTTGTTTCTCATTGATAATCAAAATTTTGACCTAGTTCTAGCACATGCAAGAACTCCAGATCTCACTTTAGACAATTTTTCATTCTTACTTTATTTGCGAGAAAAAAGTGGGTCATTCCCATTATTTTTGTCAAACAAATTGCACATTGCATGTTCTTAGCCTCATAGGTTATTCATCAATATCTCAAAATCATTCAAAAATCCTAGGAAAATCCTAGAAAATTCCTAAGTTCGGGTCAAGCCCTAAGTCATTCAAAATTCAATCAAAATCGACGGAATTGAGCCAAATAAGAATGCTTACCCCAACCGGACGCGGGTTCGTCGATTTGTGCTCTCTTCTCCCCGGG
This sequence comes from Adenophora triphylla var. japonica, assembly GCA_022495995.1. NCBI lineage: Eukaryota > Viridiplantae > Streptophyta > Magnoliopsida > Asterales > Campanulaceae > Adenophora > Adenophora triphylla. The sequence goes on from JAFEMH010005769.1 coordinate 46,967, forward strand.
TAAAGCTCCGACGGAGGCGTAAGAAAGTCATACTTTCTTTCCGTTCGCACGAGCTCCTTTCTTCTCCTCCCGAGCGGCCGCGGGAGATATTTCTTCTTGCTTGCCTCGGTATAGGATTGCCCTCGGATCCATCTCAAATCAAAGGAAGCAAAGGAAATTGAAGAAATTCGAAATTTCTCTTCCTTCTCTCTCTCTCTCTCTGCGTTCTTGGGCGGCAACACAATGCCAATGGCCCGTTCAAATCTGATTTTAAATAATCTGGAAAAAACAGGCTTCTAGCCGTACGGCTCCTTTTTCTCCATCTCATGTAGGGCGGCCTCATTCGCTACGAGCGAAAATTACAATCCACCTTTGGACCTTCCACTTGGGCATGCAATTTCCGTTATCTTTTAACTAAGATAACATCTTTTCGAAGATATCCTTTATCTCTTAAGCAATTAAGCTTTCTTCCCGATCGCCTCCGTTAATTCCGTTATAACGGGATAATGCTAGGTGACAACCTCCAGTGTCAAAACTCTAAGCGAGGCTTACCTCTATCCGGATAGTGACGTATGCTAAGTTCTCTTAACTTAAGCTACCTCTATCCCGGATAGTGACGTATGCTCGAGTTCCTCTTAACTTAAGCTACCTCTATCCGGATAGTGACGTATGCTTTCGAGTTCCTCTTAACTTAAGCTACCTCTATCCCGGATAGTGACGTATGCTCGAGTTCCTCTAAACTTAAGCTACCTCTATCTGGATAGTGACGTATAAGCTCGGTTTCTCTCAACTTTAGCTACCTCTATCCCGGATAGTGACGTACGCTCAGTTTCTCTCAACTTTAGCTACCTCTATCTCCTCGATAGTGACGTAAGCTCTAGTTTCCTCGAGGTGACAACCTCCATTAATTGTCAAAACCCTCAAGGATCCTAGACATCGTTCCTAACTATCTAGTGATGCTTGAACTACGATCAAGGCTTGATTCCTCAGGGATACGTAGGTAGCCTTTTATAAAAGGTCAGCCATCCGACCACTTTGGTCACCCTGTTCCTCCGTCACTCCTCGGTGATGAAGTAGTCCCTCATAAGAGACTTTGTTATCCGACCACCTCGGTCACTTCTAGCATATCCCCGGTAGGATCAATTGCTTGACCTCTAGGTCATTTTCTCTTCTATTTCCCCGACAAGAGACCAGTTTTCTCTTCTTCATTCCTCGGCGGATCCTACTCGAACTACGGCTGGCTTGATTCCTCGGGATACGTAGGTAGCCTTTCATAAGAGGTTCGGCCACTCGACCACCTCGGTCTCTCAATCCGTCTCGGCATTCGCGAGATCGGATCCTTTTCTATCGACAACCCCGCTCGCCTTGCAAGTGACGTTGCCGAGGGCTTGTAAGTACCCAAATCGCTCATGCCTTAGGTTAAATTTCCCGACAATTTCGGTAAGTTTTCCGGTAATTCCCGGACCTTCCTAGTGTTAGGAAATATTCGGAGCAGTTCCAAATTAATTAAAAAGGGAAGAAGAGGGAATCCTTCCTAATTAAGAAACACGTTTTTCTTAATTAGGAAGAAGTTTCTAGAATTTGCCACCTTGCATGGTTCTAGAAATCTTTGAGTCATTCGATGGATAAGACCGCACGGCCTCATTAGCTCGCGGTCCCTAGCCGCACGGCTTCATTAGCCTTATCCGGATTACCTATAAATAGAGGCCTCCTCTACCCATTTTAGACACAACAAAATACAATACACAAACATCAATTACTCATGAAGAAATACTCCCTTGAAGGCTCTTTGGAAGGCAAGAAGGCGAAGAAGAAGGCCAAGAAGCCATCTCCCTCCTCCTTGAAGATCCAAGATCCACCTCTCCTCCTAGCTCCGTCCAAAGAAGCAAAGGAAGCCATTGGTAACCTCGCGCGCCCTAACCTTGCATTTTAATTGATATACTTGCTCATTTGCATTGCCTTTATCTTGCTTGGGACTTGGCATTTATTCATAAAGATCATTTCTTTATCATTCCCCTTCCCCTTTTGCATGCATTAAGACCTCATTTGTCATAAAAATGTAGTCTTTTCCTATAAAGGTGCATCCTTTGCACCTAAAACCCCTATTTTCAATAAAAATGTTATCTTTATGCATCATTTGCATATACAGATCAAATCTTTTTCAATAAAAATGCATCCTTTGCATCAAAAACCTTTTCAATGCATCATTTGCATAAAAATCCTATCTTTATGCATCATTTGCAATAAAGATCCTTTCTTTAAATCAAAAAGCATCATTTGCAAACATAAAAATGTCATCTTTTCATTAAAGTGTCATTTTTCATCATGCATTTACCCTTTCCCCCAACCTTGGAACGGACCGGTGTAAAAAGATCCTATCTTTACATCGTTCCTTCCATTAAAGGTTCACGATTTCTTTAGAAAGGGACACCTTGAACCCTATATCTCCGATTATCGCTTAAGAAAGAGTATGAAGCCTCTATACGAGCTCGACCGTCTTAAAGCGTAGGATTGATGGGCTAAGGACCCTCCTTTTCTAAAGAACCTCATCTTTGACCAAAGAGAGTCATTCTCTCGATCACGCAAGTCCCAGGGTCCCGAGGTTTAAAATGCGATGATCACAAGTCATAAGATGAGGACGGGATCATAATCCCAAATACATAAATTCCAAGGAATCCCGGCGACAACCAACAAATGGTTTGTACGTCCAGGAAGACAACTTGGGACATTCCCCCCTACTTTCAAACACATGCACACAAGAAAGCACGCAAGCAAGCACGATTTAATGAAATCTCGGGAGACTTGCTCCGGCAAGGCACTTTGGGTGAACGCCAAACGTTCTTCCCAAGGGGTAACTTAACCTCCGAACCCATAAAACAACCTTTTTTTCAAAGTTTTGAGGTAATCAAAATGGCGTGGCGACTCCGTTTTTCAAATAACTCGGATGTCTTCAAACTCGCGTGAATCCAACACAAAAATTTGGGCACCACATTCACAACAAGGCACTGACCATCTGATATCCTCTGTCTGGCGACCAGCCATCCAACGCTCCCATGAGCCCTGATCATCGAAATCCACAACAACCCCCCTCCTGGCAAATGTCCAAGGCTTGATCATGTCGGGAGATTCCCGAAGAACCCCCAAACGCTCCATCAGCCACAGGGTCAAGAGGAACGGGCTGCCCCCGTGCATATACCGTCTTCCGGTAGCCGACCTATCAAAGAGCATGAAAAAGTCTCCCCGGAATCAAAGGAACGACATCTCTGCCGGGCGACAGTGAACGACAACATCCAGCAAAGACCGATGGCAAATCCCAAAGGAATAGACCATGAACAGGGTGCCAAACATACAAAGTGCAAAGGCATCCCAATAGGCATCATCCACCAAGCCTAGGCCCCTAAACCTATCGGGAAGGCCGAAAATATCAAAATGATCGGGACCACGGATCATACCTTGCGCTTCCTCCGGGGAAAGATGAAGGAGGACGCACAATCTGTCAACAAAAGAAGCCCCTCCGGGCAAAGGAACCGCTATCTCTTCCACCTCCGGACCTCCAAGCAAGGCCCGAAATTCTTCCACAGTCGGAACAATCTCGTTGAAGGAAAGGCAAAAGACATGCCTTCTAGTGTCCCAAAATGAGGAAGAAGCCCTCAAAAGCTCATAATCCGGAATCAATTCCTTGAGAGACCATAAGCACTTCACCTTGTACCTTTCTTCAAAGAAGGACCTCCTCTCATGCATGATCTCCCGGGACCAATCCTTGAACTTGTTGAAGAATGACATTTGGGATTCTTGGGACAATTTTGATGGAGCTTTTCTAAGATTTTCCATGGATTTTCTCTCTTTCTCCCCGAAAATGGCTGTTTGGACTGGAGGTTGAAGAGGATATTTGAATTTGAAATAAAGTGAGACCAGATCTGAAGCAAAATTAAAGGACAATGTCAGATGCAGGACTCCTCCGCGCGGACATGATTGTCATTTATCAGAAAAATCTGCAACAGTCCAAGCTGCTACACCAAAAGAGGAATATTCCGTCCCGGTTGCTCGAAACCTGTGCAAAAACCTCCCCAAACCAGTCCATATACCAAACACCCTTGCCAAAAAAAACCAAGGCTCATGCAACACTGCATTCATACTGCATTGCATTCATAAAATAAAATCCTAAATTATTACATTCCAAAAAAAAAAGAAGAAAAAAAGAGTGTGCATAAAAAAAAAACAAACATTCATAAAATAAAATCCTAAATTATTACATTCCAAAAAAAAAGAAAAAAAATGTGCATAAGCTGTACAAATCTCAATCCCAGTCATAAATCTCAAAATCTCAGAAAATCAGGGGGGGGGGTAATCAATCAGAATCCCTAGCGCCCGACGTCTGTCCCCGGTCCCTCTTGCGACTCGGGCCCGCCTCCTCAGGAGCCCTGAAAATCTCGGGCTCGAGAATCGTCCTCGTCTCCGAGAAAAGAGGCTCGTCGGGACCAACCGGCACGCTCACGATAGGGCAAGCGAGATCTGCAAAAATCGTAATCGAAGGTGAAGGCCTCGGCATCCTGGACGTACGAAGACGACCCACCATGTTGCCCAAACGTGTCCCTGCCCGTGTGGATCCCAGGAATGACGTGATCCGAAGGCGGCACCGCGCGGGGATCAATGAGAGGAGACGAGAGGAGTCTCTGAAGAAGTCTCGAACAAATAGGGAAGCCTCACGTCTGACAGGCGCCGGCCGTGGTCGCCTTGCTCTAGCCTGAGGAGCCCCGCAAGCGACCATCCTCCTGATGAATCTCTTAGCTCCGATCACTTGCTTCGTTAGCTTCTCGACGACCACCTCCGAAAACTGCACAAAAGCAAAAGCGTCAGAAACAGTTGAAGCGAAAAAAAAAATGATGACAGGAAAGAAAAGAAAAGACAAAAGCAAAAAAAAATAAAGGGAAAAGGTGAAGCCATACCTTCATACCCGGACGAGGCCGGAAAGCTCGTGGAAGCCGCTCAGTGAGGATCTGCACCCTCAATTGGACCCCATCCTGGATATATGAAAAATTCGTCCGAGGGTACCGCGGGATCCCAAGCCCCTCTCTATCCAGAGCACGAGGCACCCTCAGCCTCCTCAAGACAAATACGGGGTACGGCTCAGTCGCCACAAATGCCGAGAAGTCTTTGGCCGGCTCGGTAGTCATCCCAGTCACGAATCTGTCACTCGGGTGCATCATATCGGCGGGAGGCTCCACCGGTGTCCTCAAAGGCGAGTTCACGCCATGCTAGCGCATCACCCTCTCTCCCGGATAATAGGCATCGCAGTCGGACCTCTCGGAATCCTCCATTGCCACGGTCCAAATCTCAGCGCCCTTCAGCTGCGCCACCTCGAAGCGATCCCAGGGATAGAATATCATCCTCTCATCCGTCTCAGCCTCCGTCAAAGGAAGGCAATCCGCGTATCTGAGAGTCGTACGCCCCCTGGAGCTTATCTTCTCTCGGGCATGCTTGGACCAGGAGCGCATGGCCGGATACGCCCCGACGTACTCCGCCGGCTGTCGCCACATCGTGACGTGGAAAAACTCCAACGCCCATACCTGCGAAAGGTAAAAATCAAATCAATCCAGTGCAAAAAAAAAGTGTGTGCTCAAAAAAAAAAGAGAAGGAGGGGAAAGCAAAAAGAGAGCTTATACCTCCAGGGCAAACTCAAAGCAGTACAAGGAGCTCACAGCCTTCCGGCTGTACCTATCAAGAGCAAAGTAAAGCTCTGCCAATCCGGCCTCTCCCCAGGAGACGTCTCCAGCCATCTCCATGTCCTCCAAGGACCTCAGCAAGGCAAAGACTGCCGTCCCCTCAGCATGCCCAAAGAGGGTGCTCGAAAAAGCAAACCACAAGAAGGCCCTGGCAATCTGATCGGCGCCTATCCTCTCCTCCCCAGCCTCATAGCTCACAATGGTCTCCACAATCTTCCCGTAGACCACCGCATACTCCATCCCCATCCCCTTTTTGGGAATAGGGGAAAATCCCAGAAGAGCCTGCAGATCCGCATCGCTATAGCCATCCCGCCACTCAATGCTGCGTCCATTGAAGGACAAACCCGTGATCGCAGCATAGTCGGAAGGCGTAACCGTAGCCTCGCCCCAGAAGAAGTGAAACGTGTGGGTCGCATCCCACCGATCTTTGCGCTAAAGCAAACATCAAGCCCTTGCTCTTAGGGAACTTGACCAGTCCCCTCAAGCACTCAACAAACTCCCAAAGCCCGGTCTCAACAACGATCTGTCTCGGACTCGGCAAAGCTCCTCGGCCCGCATTCGGAAGCCGGTCCCACAAGTCAACCACAGACTCCACCGATCCTCGAGTCTTCATCTTGTTCAGTTGCTCCGTAACGTAGTTGTTTCCACCCTGCGATAAAAAAAAAAAAGAGAAAATGTCAAAAAAAAAATTGCATTTGCATTTGCACAAAAAAAAAACAAAGCATACATATGCATCATGAAATTTCAAAGAAAATTCGACAGCATAACAGCATACAATGAGCATAGCCCCATTTTTCTCGCACAAGAAGACAGTTTTCAGCAAATCCCAATGCATTCATCAAAAAAAAAAGATGCATTCCTACGGAAGTAAAAACTCCGTCCCGATTTCAAAAAAAAAAGAGAAGTTCCTACGCATATCATTCATCATCTCAAAAAAAAAAAAAAATCCTACATCTTACGGAAGTAAAAACTCCGTCCCATTTTCATAAAATAACATGCATTCAATCAACGGGAGGAAAAATCCGTCCCACTTTTCAAAAAAAAAAAATAATCAAAAATCATACATTCATATCATCATCTCATGTTGGCAAAATGCCAATTCTTTTCTCGAGCAAAATGCACATTTTGGAACACCAACAAATTCATTGCAACATGCAGAGCATCAAAATCAAGATTCAAAGCTAAGAACATCAATCATTCGAATTTTCAAAAAAAAAAAAAATTCAAAAATCACCCAAAATTCAAATCTCAAGCAAAAAATCAACAAAGGGAATGAAAAGATTCGAAGTATACCATTCGGAGACTCGGATCAGAAGCCCAATGTTGCCAAGCATCGGGGTAGGGCTCCTCCGCAATCGATTGCGAAAGAGTATAATGCCTCCTCATCCGGACGAGCTCCAATCGTCTCTCCGCCACCGGGCCACGTCCTTGGCCTTGAAAAGCACCTTCCCCGTGTTCCATTGCTTAAAAATCAAAGAAAAACGGAAGAATTTTCAAGTTTTTTGAGCAACAATGGCGGAATTGCTGGTTTCTCTCCCTCTGCTCTCGTAATTCTGAAAAGACTGAATGGAGAAGGAGAAAGGGGGCGGCCCCTCATTTAAAAACCCTGGAACACGCTCCTATCCGCGCGGATAGGATTGTCAGGGTCAAAATGACCCTTTTGCCCTTTAAAAATCTGGAACTCTGCAGTTTAGTCCCCAACTTGACAGAGTTAACCAAAGTTAACCAAAGTCAGCCCCTTGTCAAGAAAATCATCAAACGGCAGTCAAACGTAAGACCAATTTCCCCGAGAGAGATAACGAGATCCCGTATCTTTCATCAAAATCATCCCCGACAGTCAAACGTAAGACCGATTTTCCCGAGAAAGATAACGAGATCCCGTATCTTTCATCAAAATCATCAAACGACAGTCAAACGTAAGACCGATTTCCCCAAGAAAGATAACGAGATCCCGTATCTTTCATCAAAATCATCAAACGGCAGTCAAACGTAAGACCGATTTCCCCGAGAAAGATAACGAGATCCCGTATCCTTCATCAAAATCATCAAACGGCAGTCAAACGTAAGACCGATTTCCCTGAGAAAGATAACGAGATCCCGTATCTTTCATCAAAATCTTCCCCGGCAGTCAAACGTAAGACCGATTTCCCAGACAAATACGTCTGATTTTCCCCAGCAAAGGCTAACGAAATCCCCAGCAAAGTTAACGGAATCCCAAAAGCCAACGAAATTTCAAGAAAAACTCAAACTACGAAAGGGCTTGATTCCCACTAGGGATACGTAGGTAGCCTGTCATTAGGTCCAGCCCCTCGACCAAAACGGTCACCCTCTCCTTCGGCAGCAGACAAAGTCCACCGAAAGGGCATTTCACATCAAGGTTCAAGGCACCTAAAAAGCCATCATCATCCAGGTTTGAGGCACCTAAAACGCCATCATCAAGGTATGAGGCACCTAAAAAGCCACCATCATCTCCAAGGTTCGAGGCACCTAAAAGCCATCATCTCCAAGGTCCGAGGCACCTAAAACGCCATCATCAAGGTTCGAGGCACCTAAAACGCCATCTCCAAGGTTCGAGGCACCTAAAACGCCATCATCAAGGTTCGAGGCACCTAAGACGCTATCACTAGGAAAGCGATAAAGCGCAATCATCCCCGGCAGAGCGGATAGCCATCAGACCGAAAATGGTCATTCCATCCCCAGCAGAGCGGATAGCCATCAGACCGAAAATGGTCATCTCTTACCCCCAACAGAGTTTCTCTCCAGCAACCGACTGCAGAACTCGCTCATCAGGTTCGAGGCACCTAAAACGCCATCATCTCCAGGGTCAAAGACCCGAACTACGACTGGCTTGATTCCCATTCGGGATACGTAGGTAGCCTATCGCTAGGTTCAGCCACCCGATCACTCGATCATCCCGCCAAATATGGAGCCTTACTCTTATCGACGACCCCGCTTCCTTCGAAAGCACCGTCGCCGAGGGGCTACTGTAAGTGCTCCAATTTGAGCTTGTTAGTATTTTCGTTAGAAAATTAACGAAAGTTTTAACATTCCTAACATTTCCTAACAATCCTAACTTTTCTAACAAAGCAAGGGCAAAGTGGGCATTGTTATTTAAGGTTAAACCTCAAAAAGAATCTTAAAAAGCAAAAATAAAGGAAGAAAACCAAAAATAGAAGTGGCTGGAACATAAACTAGCTGGTTAATTTGAATTTTCAAAAGATTATTCTTCCTGTCCAAAGCCTGGAGCTGCATTTAATGAACAGTGCACGCTACCAACCTTGTCCGCGCGGATGAGTTTGTCATTTCAGGAGGGCTATAAATTGAGCCCTCCAGTCACAAAAATAAGGAGCCACAACACAATTTGCACTGAACCTCTGGCAAAATATAGAGAGAAAACAGTGAGAATTCACTTGAATTGTCACCATTTTCTCTTGAATCTTTCCCAACTCACACTCACTCTCAAATTCAAACCCTAAACACATTCAAGCCTTGAACCCATTCAAACACAAACTCAAGGAAGATAGGTATAACCTCCCTCTTCTTACCCTAAATCTCTCATCCATGCATGCATCTTCAAACTACAAAATGTAGTTCATTCTTCTTCTTGTCTTAAGATCCAAGAAGATCACCATGGAAGTCCATCTCCATGGATGATCTTCTACAAGGATCAACATTTTCTTTAATGTGTTATTGTTTTCTTGCAAATGCATTTTCAAAACCCTAAAAACCATTTTCAAGCATCAAATCTCATTTTCAAAGGATGAAATTCCCCTTCCCAAGCAAATGAAGTGCTTAGTCCTAATGTACCCCAAGGATGGTTTGGTATAGTTGATTCACCACTAAAATGTCAAGTGATCACTAACCAAAACCTAGGGAAATGGGGACAAGCATGGATGCAAAACCCCCCTTAAAATCATATTTTCTTTCTTGAGAAGTTGCTGTCCAGTAGCAATTTCCTCAGACCTCAGTCCATGGTCGAATTTTTTGGACACAGATAAATGTGGAATTTGGTGTTGACTACAAAACACTTTTTGTAGCCAACATCCATATATTTCCAGACATATTTTTACTTTATTTTTTGGGTGAGTAAAACTCCTCTTTTCAAATTTTCTTTTAGAGGCTAGTTCATCAGCTTCTGGAAATCCAGATTGCATATCTGAGATTTCCAGAAGGTTTTGACCCCTCAAATCTTCTCCAAAATGGAAAATTCCTTCGTAAAAATCTTATATAAGGTGTATGGAACAACTTTCATTCACTGAGTTTATCCAGATTATGAAGTTTTAAGACCCTTGAATCCATTTTAAAATCAAAGGTCCACTGCCTTTTTCATTCTGGCAGAAGTGGCTCTCAACTTCAAAAGGTCTTTTGAGTACCAAATCTCAATCCAAAAATCTGCCAAAAAATCATGGGATCATTTTAAAGTCTTAAAAAGATATCCCAATTTTTACTTTTCTGAGTTTCAAATTATTTTGGCCAAAACACACACACACACACACAAATGATTTTCAGCTTGGAAGACTCGTTTTACGAGGCATTCCGGGTGCACACTAACGTCCTTCCCGGCGTGTAACATGACCTCCGAACCCAAATTTCTGATCTCGGGCTTTTTTCAAAGTTTTGGCCCTTAAAACAAAAATGGCGTGGCGACTCCGTTCTTTTTCCCGGGTTTTATTTGGTTTTTTTCAAAGAAACGCGAAAAATCGAAATTTTTTCCCGCGAAATGGAGATACATTCATCACAGACGCGAGGGGTTAGACCAAGTTGTTCGATCATTTCCTTCTTGCTAGCGGCATGTCCGACAGAAGGTGGCCCAGTTTTTAAGTGGCAATGTTGATGAGCTTGAAAGGAGGCGAGGGTCAAAAGGCTTCGTGTTGCTGTTCCCAATCATGGCTACCATGGAGTTATCAGAAATAAAATCGATTAGGTCTGACACCTCGATTTCTTCACTGAAGAGTTGTTGTAGCAAAGGCTCGTTCCAGGCACTGTCTGCGGAGTCTTTCGTTCTTGTCTTGGGTATTGCTAGTTCGAATTCTGACTCATCCCGCTTGTTTGTGGCAGGGGTGCTGACATAGAGCTTCTCGAGTTCTTCTGTCAAAGAGGGGGTTTTCCCAAACTAAAATTCATTGTGAATAGTGGTGGTGGTGGTGGGTCCTGGTAGAGTTGGCGTGTCAAGGAACGCTCTTCTGACGGGGTTCAGCTCAAGGCCTCTGAACCTTTCAAGGCTTTGTTGGAGCTTGTCCATTATTGCCGACCAGTTTTGTATGGCGTTGATCAACTCTGTCCCTTTTTCTGTGTATTCGTTCAAACTGCAGGCTTTCTTTGTGAAGTACCGGGCCATGTCGAAGTTGTAAGGGCGGAGGTTGGAGATTGCGTGCAAGCCTCTTTTGTCGGTAGCGGAGCGTTTCCGCGCAGCTTTTCTGTCTTTCGCAGCGTCTTTGGGAGTAGGGACGTACCCTAGGCCATGGCGGGTATTTTGTTCTTTGACCTCGATGATCTGTTGGGTACCTTGATGGCGTTTTCCCAAACTAAGCCCCGGGATGTAGTTCATGGGCTTCATCATCTTCATGGTAGGAGGAATCCGGTCCCAAGTCAGGGGAAGGTCTATGTGGCATACTTGGGCCTTCGGGCTTTCGACTGTAACCCTGTCAGCATCATGTCGTCGTTGTCGTGCTTGATTTCCAAGACTGGGATGCCGTTTGTGTTGGTCCCTTCAGTAGTTATGTTGTCCCCATAGATGATGGTGAGATCCGTTCCTTGGATGAACTTTATGCACTGGTGTAGGGTGGATGCCATCCCATTGATCTGGTGTAGCTAAGGGCGTCCCAAGATGGCAGTGAAGGTGATCGGGATGTCGATGACCTGAAAGTCTGTCGCGATCATCTGCTTTCTGAACCACAGGTTCAGAGTGGCTATTCCCAAGACGGAGCGAGACGTTGAGTCGTATGACACGGATTGGGTTAAAAACCAACCGAGTCCGAAAGGCATCAGGAAGACCAATCGAACTGCAACTGAGACCACTCCGGGTTGAGGGTTGTAGTGTGCAGTGTACTAAGGCAGCAGTGCGCGTAGCGTGCGGTGTACCGAGGCAGCAGTGCAAGTAGTGTGCGGTCACTAAAATTCTTTTTCTAAGTAAAACATAAATTTTTGCAGAATTTTTATATGTATGTACACAGATGTATTATGATGCATTTTTTTGTATTTTTATTTTTTTTTAATAAAAATTTAAAGCACATGAACACACACACAACAGTTAAAGAAGGGGAAAATGAAAGTTTGACCCTCATCATTGTTTTTTTAAATATATTTTATTTTTTTTTAAAAGTTTTTTTTAAAACGAAAATGTCCCCAGCAGAGTCGCCAACTGAAATTACCCGGATTTGGCTCGCGCGCGGGCCCCGGCATCTCGCATCTAGTCGGGAGGTGTCTCACTGCATTTTCGTTTGTAGAGTCGCCACGTCGTTTTGATTTAGCCCAAAACATTGAAAAAAGACTTAGTTTAAAAACTGTTGTTGTGTGATGAGATTTTTGAGTTCGGAGGTCAGGTTACGCCTCAGGAAGAGAATAGTAGAGCTCACCCGAGTCGCCTCGTAAAAACGTGTCTTTCGGTACCCCTCTTTCTTTAAAAGCTGTGTGTGTGTATGTGCTTTTAAAAATGCATGCTATATATGACTTCTAAATTGTATACTATGTATTGAAATGTATTGAAATAGTGTTGGAAGGAAGCCTTACCAATGTTGGTTCATGTCTGTCTTCCGCTTGGGAATAGTGTTTGAGTGTGAATAGTGTTCCGGGACGGACATGGATTGCTTCGGGGATGTGCCGGTGTCTGCGGACAGAGTTTCGACGTGCTTCGAGAGTGTCAGGTGTGTACTCGGGTAGAGTTTCGGTGTGCGTTGGGCTCATTGGGATTGCTGACTGTAGTTGGACAGAGGTTCGGCGTGCCTCGGGATAGTCAGTTGTGCTCGGGCAGAGTTCCCGCGTGCGTCAGGATGAACCGGGATGCCTCGGGAGCCAGATGCCTCGGGATGGACTGGAATGCCTCAGGATAGACCGGCAAGGCTTCGGGATGGACCGGCAGGGCTTCGGGATGCCTCGGGGCAGCTCGGGAGCGTCTCGGGAACGCTCGGTAGGGCTTCGGAGTACCACGAGGGACCTCGGAATGCCCCGGAGGGAACCAAAAGGGACCGGGATTGCCCCGAAGGGTTTTAGAAGGGGGCCTGAAGGCTGGGGGGAGAGAGAGAGAAGAAAGGAGGTGTGAGAAAAATGAGATGGGGAGCCCTCTATTTATAGGGTTCAGATTCTGGCAAAGTGTGTCGCGGGACACCACCTGCCATTACCATTTTTTTGGTTTTCCTAGATTTAGGGGAATGTTGTGGACTTTAAGAGAATTTTGTAATTATGATGTTTGGAAGCAAAGTGGTCCGCACGTACTAGTATTGCTTTTCCATATTTTCCAAAATTCCTAAAAAGTCCTTTTATAGTTTTTTATCCCAGAAATGCCCCCCTTGGTTTGGTTGATGGTCTTTGGGGGTTTTGAAGGCTACGGGTGTTCGAGATCACGCTTGTGTGAGTCTGTGGAGCTTCCCGCGTGTTTGAAAGGGAGTGATCCAGATTGGGGTACTTACACCTGTGCAACCAGTTGTTCAGGCAACTGACCGCACAACTGTACGTAAAACTGACAACACAAGTTTTCAGACAACTGAAAAACAACGTTCAGATTCTGAAACTGATGAAATGAAGTAACCTGAGAGAGGGACATTCCTTACAGAATACATGAAAATCATCCTACCTCCCAGATCATTGGGGAAGTGAATGAAGGAATAAAAACAAGAGGAAAGAAGATCAACTACCGTGACCTTGCAGGTTTGGTTTGCATGAACTCCGTATACCATCAGGTACGTTCATGTTGTTGTGTTGCCAATAATGAATCTAATTCAGAGGCATTTTTTAAGGTATTTGAGGGGGATATAATCACTGATTCCAAAAGTACCAATGTTGGAAGTTTATGTTTTGAAAATAAGTTATATTCATGGGATAATAGGGAATAAACTTTTGTTTTCCTATCAGCTGCTGAATTAAAATGTGTGGCAGTTGATAGTAGGTGCATCAAACTTCTTTGGATGAACAATTTGGTTAAAGACTATGAAATCGAAAACAAAGCTTCATCTATTTTTTGTGATACTAAAAGTACAATAGATATGGCAAATAACCCTGTTCAATGTTCTACTCCTAAGCATCTAGATTTTAGACTTCATTTTGTTAGAGATATTGTTGAAAAAAAATTATTAGTTGTGAATTTGCTGAAACTAATAAATGATTGATTGATATTTTCATGAAGGCCATTGTTTTCAAGAGATTTTTTTTCCCTAAAAAGGTCTCTCAAATTTTGTGTGTTGAGATGATCGTACAACTGTGTGGAAATATGTCTGCATCTTTGTATAATTGTATATTATAGAAAACAAAAAAAAATTAAATTAAATTAAAAAAAAATCTGCATTCATTAGCTGCACGATTATCTCGTGTGATCACTTGATTGGTTTGCATCTTTGACACTGTGTTTGACTCTTGATTGTGTGATCCTTCTTGACTTGGTGATAAAAAATTACCTTATTAATTTTTGTATGACATTTATCATGAAGTGGATGTTTAATCTAATGTCACTGAGAAAACAAGCGACTTCCTCTATTTTGAAGCTTCCACTCATGTGCCCAATGCCAATATCTTATTGTTGCATCACTTGAGAAGAAATGTTGGGTAAGCACTATGGTGTGAGAGTGTATAGCTCTTTCCAGTGACCAATTCAATGCCTAAATATGGAAACGTTCTAGAGGCTACATGATTGAAGGATAACTAATTGACTTCATGTTTGTCAAACCATGTCATTGTGTAAATTTATACATACCATATCACACTTCATTGAGGTCAATCTCCACTTGTGTGCTCATAATTTGCATCATTCTAGGCATAATTATAAACTATGACATTTTTGGCCCCATGAAAAATTCATTTGATTATTTATTATTTTCATCAAATCGTGGGCTAATATTTTTTTGGTTAACCATATGTTTAATGAGTGTTTGTCCAGGTTTGAGTGCAAAGAAAATCTGAATGAAACAATCTTTTAGGGTCCAAGTGGAAATGATTTCCTATGGTATTGCAATTGGTCACAAAATCCGGGTAGCATTTGGTTTCGAATCCATAATTTCTTTGCCCAAATTAATCTTTCAAAAGATTTAGATTCTTTGACTATATTTGTTTCCTGTGCCAAATTCACGTCTTCCCAGTCATCATCAACAACAATGGTCTGTCTTTTTGGAAATATCATTTTTTTTATAATCTCTCCACTTGTCTCTTCTGTTGTTCGGACATCTGTGCACACAAGTGGTCATTTTTTCCCGTTTATTCATAAATTTTTTCGTATGGCTCTGCTCCTCTCAAGCTAAAACTTTGATCATATTTCACAAAGAGGTTTCTTGAGATATTTTCATGGATGTGTGCACACCTTTTGAAAATCTCTAAAGAAAAAGGGGAGAATAGGGGAAAATGCCTCTCAGACAGTCATTCAAGGAGGAGATGATCATTAATCAAGGGGGAGATGTCTATTAGATAATCAATCAAGAGAGATACATGAGATGATCATCATGGAGAGATACGACCAGTTTAGGGGGAGTTGGATAAAATGGAGCCACGATGTATTTAGGGAGAGTTAATTGAAAAAATTGTAGCTAGGACTGTAACCACTTGTGCGATGACTTGTGTGTCCAGTTGTGGACACAAGTGTCAGCACAACTGTCTAAACAACTTTTGACAGAATAAACTTAAATAAACATAATTAAATGTAGCGGAATAACAACAAAATTAAACACTTCAGCAAGACTATGCTTGCTGGAAAACTTTCATAAAACACAACCTTGTTGAGAACAAGTTGTAAAGAAAACTTGCAATGAAAGAAAAAACAAACTTACGAAAAGATCAAAGTGGTTCTAGACTAAGAACACCAAACATGAAAACAATCTTGAAGATTTAATGATCTGAACTTTAAGAACAAAGAATAAAAGCCTTAAAGAAATATGTAAGCTCCATTTCTCTCTTCGAAGGCATGTTTCGGAATGAAGGGGGCGGCCTCAATTTATAGCAATCACAATCCTTCTTCAACAAGGATTCTTCTTGCAACTCTTTCCTTATCAACAATGAGTCCTTTCCTTAAGGGAATGATTCATTGTTGATAAGGGAATGACTCAATGTTGATAAGGAAAGAGTTGCAAAAAGAATCCTTGTTGAAGAAGCAATTTGATTGCTATAAATAGTAACTGGCTGTTGACAGTAAAAATGATTTATAGAATTTTTACTATATATATATATATAGGAAAAGGAAAAGGAAATTTTGGGCTTGTTATTTTTTTTTAAAATAATATATATGTTAGTGTAAACTGCACGTGATATCGTAGATGATTTTCCAGATTTCAGATGATATCACAGATATATATATATGCAGTAATAGGAAAAGGAAAAGGAAATTTTGGGCTTGTTATTTTTTTTAAATAATATATATGTTAGTGTAAACTGCACGTGATATCGTAGATGATTTTCCAAATTTCAGATGATATCACAGATGATTTTCTGTGCTGGAATTTACATAGTTGTACATTTTTTATTTATTATTTAATGGACTAATGTGCTAATATAATCTGTATAGTCTATGGTTTATGTCCATATTTCAGGTTGCAATATGATCAAAGAAAGAGCTAGAAACGATGGAAATTTGGAAGAAAAAGGTTTATGCATAAAAGACATTTTATGCATAAAATCGTTACTTTGGCAACAACAAATTAAAACGTGTGGAGACTTGGTCAAGGAGTTATTGCTGATTTAATAAAGAGTACAAGGCTGATAAAGCTTGGGAGTACAAGGTGTTGAAGCTTGGACTTGATGATTACTCAACACGGTTGCTACAATTGAGGAAGTGGGTGCTAAAAGTGAGGAACAAACTCAACCACTCCCCCCACTCTCCCTCAACGATCAAGGCAGCCCAAGGCTATTTATTTTGAGTAGCCTTCAAGTAATTGAAGACTATAAATATGCTTGGAAGGTTTCATTTGAAGACATACCAAGACGTGCCAAGAAAAATCATCTCATACACACCTTCGAAGCATTAGAGATAGAGTTCTTTGTTTAGTTCGTTTCATCCTTCCTCCCTTGTAATTTCGCACTTGATTACATTGGTATCAAGTTGTGTGAAGGCTAGGATAGGATTTCGTTCTTTATCTCTTGTTCCATAGAGCTCATAGTGTTATAGCCATAGGGAACATTTCAGCTTCTGTAATTATTTTATAAAGTGATTATAAATTCTTGCCTAAGAGGAACTCTCAAGTTATATTATTTATATAACTTGAGAAAAACAATTTTGGTGTTATTATTCCGCTGCAATCTCTTTTACAAAATTATTTTATTTTCGAAGTGTGTGTGTGCTATCCCAAGTGCTATCGTTGGTGCTGTTATCACCTTGGATATCACTTGTGATTCTGGTCGTGACAATTTCAATTGGTATCAGAGCTGGTCACTTGACGATACTAAGTGCTTGGTCTAGGTGTCATGGCTTATGATCCTGTAAATCCAAACAAAAAACGTCTTCCTGTTTCAGATGGTTCGAATTATGCATATTGGAAGATCCGTCTTCGCTCGCTTATCAAATCAATTGATCTTCGAGCGTGGGGATCTATAGTTAATGGGTACTCTCTTCCACTTTTACCTCCAGATGAGGATGGTGATATCCAGGTTAAACCTGACACAGAGTAGACTAATGAAGAGATCACCCTAGCTAACTATAATGGGAAATCTCTTAATGCTATTTTTGAGTGGGTTGACATGCACATTTTTAAACCTGTTCAAAATAGTTCCACAGCTAAAAAAGCTTGGGATATTTTACAAAGGTTTTGTGAATGTGATTCTAGTGTGCGTGAAAACAAACTTAGAGGTCTTACTGGCAAATTTGAAAGGTTGAGAATGGGTGAAAATGATACAATTTCCTCTTATTTTGAAAAATTGTTTGACATTGCTAATGAGTGTCAACTTTTAGGTGAACCTTTTACAAACAAACAATTGGTTTCAAAGGCTATTAGAACTCTCTCTGAGTGTTTTAATATGAAGGTTTCATCTATAGAAGAGGCTCACAATCTTTCTACTATGGACATCAATTCCTTAATGAGCATTTTAAAAATTTTTGAGTCAAACCTTGCTGAGCAAAGTGAAGCTTCTAAAGGCAAGAGTTTTGCTTTAAAAGTTCAATCCTCTAGTATATCAACTGATGAGGATGACGAAATTTTTGAGGAATTAGGTGAAGATGCCAGTGTTGCCTTGCTTGCTAGGAAATATAACTCTATGTTACGAAAATTTAACAAAGAAAATGTGCAGGTAAAGGCTAAAGAGCAACAAACCAAGGTGTACAATTCAATGCCAAAGAGGACATTTCCATCTACTCAGAAAGGTGGTCCCATAAGGAGAGCATCATCAGATCAATCTAGATCTGATTCGAAATACCTTGAATCAATCCAATGTCATGCATGCTCTGGATGGGGTCATTACTCAAACGAGTGTGCCAACACTCTAAGGAAGATGGGGAAGAACCTATGGGTATCTCTCAGTGACAATGAAGATGAGGAGACCAATCAATCTGAAGATTCAGATCAAATAGCAATGGTGGTCACAAATTGTGACTCGGACTATGTCAGTGATACCTCATGTGATATCCAAATTAGGATAGCACCTGAGATATCATCCAACGGGTATACAAAATTTAATTTGATAAATGCTGTTTGTTTTGTGGGTTCTGTTAACATGGATGCAGGTTGTTCACAAGAGGATGAACAAAGTAAGGAGTTCAGCAAGGATGAACTCATTTGTAGTCTTAAGAACCTTTGCAAAGAATTGGTGGACGAATGAAAGAAAGAGAACAAGAAGGTCATTTCTCTGTAAAAAGAGGTTCAAAATCTGACTGATGGCTTGACGAGATTGGAAGTCCAACTCACAAAGAAGGATGTGGAGCTGGACAAAGTCAAGGCCAAGCTTACTCTAGCCGAGGCCACATTCAAAAAACTCAACACGAGTTCTTCCAAGTTGGATGCAATTCTTGGGTTGAGAAAACCACTCAAGGCAGGTATGGGTTTTCAAGAGTCCTTAAATGCTATTACATCTACTTTGGCTAATAAGGAAGATAGGTTAGTTTTTGTTAAAGAAAGAGGCAATGTCAAACTAATGTCTTCTGATAAGCCTTCTGACAAGGTGAAAATATGTAACTTCTGTTACTCTACTGGACATTTGAAAAATGATTGTAAAACTCTTTTAAAGAAACAGTCCAGTTTCTCTGTGATACCTGAAGTGTTGCCTAGCACGTCAGATATCATTTTCGAAGAGAAATAATCAAAGTAGGAAAGTGTGGAAACCTAAGTCTAACCTGATATGTGATGTTGTGTACACTGCCTTAAAAACCAATGTTGAAGGTTCATGGTATTTTGATAGTGGTTGTTCACGTCACATGACAGGAACAAAAATGTTTTTAAAATAATATGAACCTATTCAAGGTGGTAGTGTAACATATGGTGGTGGTGTCAAGAGTAATATAGTAGGAAAAGGCATTTTAAATATACCTGGATTTCATGCTTTGAAAAATGTTTTGCATGTTGATGGACTTGTAACTAATTTAATTAGTATTAGCCAACTTTGTGATGGCAACCTTGAAGTGAAATTCAATAAAAACACTTGTGAAGTTTTTTATTATACCAATAACTGTGTTATCACTGGTACTAGGTCAAGTAATAATTGTTATCTTGTTGAGGATAAACAAGTGTGTCATTCTGTGAGAGTTGATGATGCTACCTTGTGGCATCAAAATTTGGGTCATGTCCATTTTCGAAACATTGTGAAACTCATTAAGGCTGAAGCTATAAGAGGTATACCTAGTCTGGACATAAGTATGAAAATCATATGTGAAGATTGTCTCAAAGGTAAACAGACACGTGCTGCCCACAGTGCTACCCAACACAATGAGGAGTATTCTGGGATAACTCACTGTTTTCAATTGATGCATATGGATTTAATGGGTCCAGTTGAGGTAGACAGTTTAGGAGGTAAGATATATACTTTTGTAATAGTTGATGATTTTTCTAGATTTACTTGGGTATATTTTTTAAAAGAAAAATCAGAAACTTTTGAAAAGTTTAAGATCTTACATGCTAAAATCAAAAACATGTTTTGTGCTCTTATCATGCGAATAAGGTCTGATCATGGAACGGAGTTTGATAATTCATTGTTTTTACTTTTTGTGAATTAAAAGGAATTAAACATGAGTTTTCTGCTCCTAAAACACCTCAACAAAATGGGGTGGCTGAAAGGAAAAATAGGACCTTACTTGAAATGGCACGTGTGATGTTGTTTTCAAAAAGATTTTGGGCTGAGGCCTTAAACACGGCTTGTCACACGGTCAATAGAGTTTTTCTAAGACCCGATATTAGAATGACACCTTATGAAATTTTGAATGGTAGGATACCAAAAGTGCATTATTTTCATACATTTGGGTGTGTATGTTTTGTTCTAAATGATCGGGATTACTTAGCTAAATTTGACTCTAAAAGTGATAATGCTATATTTCTTGGGTATGCTCAGGATATTTGAGCATATAGGATTTATAACCTTAGGTTAAAAACCATTCAGGAATCAGTTAACGTTGTTTTTGATGACTTAGCAAGTGTTACAGGTGATGGAGTGCAGGAATCTCCATTGATATTGCTGGAAGAACTGGAGGATCAAAATCAAGCAAGTGATACCCCAGGTGCTGACCAGAGTTTTGCCACTGAAGGGATAGCATCTCCGGTATCACCTAAGTCCGGTCCAGCAACTGAAAAGGATGAACAGTCTGATGATGATGCTCATGTGCATGAAGATTTGAGAAGGGATTCACCAGCTAGGATCAGAAGAGATCATCCTTCTTCTCAAATTATTGGAGAAGCAAGTGAAGGGGTACGAACAAGGAATAATGAGCCCTTTAGTAATCGTGAAATGGTGAGGTATGTGTGCATGTCCACCACATACCATAAGGTAAAATATTTCTGTTTTGTTTCCTCTTTAGAACCCAAAAATATTTCCGAAGCTTTAAAAGATAATTTTTGAATACATGCCATGCAAGAGGAACTTGAACAATTTGCTCGTAATGAAGTTTGGTGTTTAGTACCACGTCCCATTAACACTAATGTAATTGGTACAAAATGGATTTTCAAGAATAAATCAGACGAGCAAGGAAATATTGTTAGGAACAAAGCTCGTCTCGTAGCTCAAGGTTACACTCAAATTGAAGGTGTTGACTTTGATGAGACTTTTTCTCCTGTTGCTAGAATAGAATCCATAAGACTCCTCTTGGCTATAGCTTGTTATCTAAAAATTACTTTGTTTCAAATGGATGTTAAAGCTGCCTTTTTAAATGGTTATTGAAAAGAAGAATTTTTTTTTTGAACAACCAAAAGGATTTGAAGATCCTCATCTACCAAACCATGTATATAGACTTGATAAAATCTTATATGGCTTGAAACAAGCTCCACGTGCATGGTATGGTCACTTAACCTCGTTCTTACTTGAATATGGTTTTACAAGAGGTGAAGCAGATAGGACTTTATTTATCCTAAGGCATGGAAAAAAGAAACGGTCATTGTTCAAATCTATGTTGATGACATAGTCTATGGCTCTACTTCTCAAACTTGTTTAAAAGATTTTGTAGAGGCTATGACATCAACATTTGAAATGAGCATGATTGGTGAGTTAACATTATTTCTAGGCTTGCAGGTGAAACAATCAAATGAAGGGATATTCATTTCACAAAGCAAGTATGCAAAGAGCCTAGTGAAACGATTTGGGTTGGAGGGAGAAAAAAGTTCAAAAATTCCTATGTGTTCTTCTCTTAAACTTGGTAGAGACCAAGTAGGTGAGGATGATGATCCTACTTTATATCGTTCTATGATAGGTAGCCTTCTCTATCTCACTTCTAGTCGTCCTGATATCATGTTTAGCATGTGCATTGTGCACATTATCAAGTCAATCCTAAAGTCTCCCACCTTAATTCTGTCAAAAAGATAATTAAATATGTTTCGGGAACAAGTGAATTAGGAATTTGGTTTAGTAAGGATACTAACACCAATTTGGTAGGCTTTAGCGACTTGGATTGGGCGGGGGATATGGATGATAGGAAGAGTACTAGTGGGGGGTGCTTTTACTTGGGTAACAATTTAGTTTCATGGTATAGTCGTAAACAAAATTGTGTCTCTCTTTCCACGACTGAGTCTGAGTATGTTGCAGTTGATAGTTGTTGCTCACAACTTATTTGGCTAAAACATATGCTAGATGATTATGGCCTAGAGAGTAATTCTTTGACTATGTACTGTGATAACTTGAGTGCTATCAATATTTCAAAAAACCCTGTTCAGCATTCTCGTACTAAGCACATAGATATATGTCATCATTTTCTTAGAGATATGGTAGATAAAGGCCTAATTAACATTGATCATATTGACACTAAGTATCAACTGACTGATATCTTTACCAAGGCCTTAGACCACGAGAGATTTTCTAGTTTGAAAATATCTTTTAATCTTTGTAATCTCTGAGTCTGCTTGTGCTACCCCAGGTGATGTTATCACTCAGGGTAACACTTGTATATTAGTGTATTTTGTTTTCTCTCTTTATTTTAAAAAAATGCTTTTATATTCTTTTAATCTAGTTAGCTTAGTTCTAACCGTGGCACATGCTGACCTTTTTGTTATGGTAGGTTAATACTTAGGTTAACATGTTTGATATCATTCCCCTTCGTATGATAAATAAAAGGCAAAGGCAATTATTTTCATACTATTCTCTCGAGCTCGGGGCACGGTGTTCGCTGCAACGATGTACTCTTGCCAATGAGAATGTATGAGGTGATTTATGCTTAGTATTAGGGACATGGAGTTCGCTACTACAGTGTACCCTCTTGAAAGGCATAAATCACTTTATCTTTACACTTGGAATATAACTCGAGGCACGAAGCTCGTTACTACGTGCTTTCCTGTTTAAAGAAGTGTATTGATCATTTATAACAAGCAATGTACTTAAAAATTTATATAGGCTTATAATGCCTAAAGTTCATGAAAAATGCTCAGCTTGTTATGCCTGAAGTGCCTGAAAAAGGCTAAGCTTATTATGCCTTAAGTGTTTGAAAATGAAAATATTTATCAAGGGGATTTATATCACTTGTGTTATCATACCTGTTACCATCATTACCTTAACACATTAGTGTGTGCTATATTAGTTTTTTATGTCTTATTTTCGAAATGTTGTTGATTAATTTTTCAAAATCTGAAAGTCTTTTTAATTAAAGAGTTTACGATTTTGAAAACGTCTTCAACAATTTTCCTTTATTTTAGGTAAACATTATTGAGTAAGTAATCCGTATTTTTCTTGATTTTGTTCTCATAAGTTTCGAATTTAGTTACAAAATATTTTGTTTACTTATTTTTTATTTTTCGTCTTACTTAAAAAAAATTACATTTTATTTTGTTACAGCCGTGTGGTTTTGGGTTGTTGGGGTTTTAAAAAGTGAGTGGTTAGGGTTTAATCAAAATGAGTGGATATGGTTTATTAGAAGTTGTTTAATATTAAGAGGGTTTATAGGGAGAGTTTAGATAGGACTTAAAGTGTCAAATCAAATTTAATTTTTTGTTCCCTATCTAATCTCTATCCTATTTTCACTTCACCTCTCCACTTATCTCTCTCTAACCATTACTCTCTCTCCCCTTTTAATCCTTCTTCAACGTCGTTCATCTCTCCCAAAATTTCTAGGTCAAAATTCATTCCAAAATTCCCAAAATTTGTCAATGGCTTCTCCATCCAAAACCAATGTCGAATCCTCACACACAGACCAAATGGACATCTATCCAAGCATTGCCCCCTCCGTTGCTTCTCGTGTAGCTATGGAAACCTCTCCCATGATTACACCAAGTTCTTCTCCTCCTATAATGGCTGTAGTTCCAGCTTCTGCCCCCATAACCTCATTCGAACATAGCATTTCCAAGGTTACCCTCATCCCAGCTGAACCGAAAAGGAAGAGGAAAGCTCCCTCAGCCAAGCTATCTCCTCAAGTTGCAAAGAGGAGGTCTTCCAACCGTATAAGGTCAATCAGGTCTAAAGCTACATCAAATACCACCTCTGATCCGGTTGAAGTCTCAGAAAGCTCCTTAGATGTGTCCTCACCCCATGTGAGTGACGAAAATTTCGATGCCAACAAGGAGAAGAAACCTTCTGTGGACTCTTTTGAAGCTTGGGTGGATGCTGAAGAGGAAGAAACCTTGTCAGATTTTCAGAAGAAGAAGGGCAAGGCCAAAGTTTCTGTGAGTGCTACCAAAGGTGCTACCAAGAAGAGGATATCATCTGAGGTAACACCTGCCCTCTCCTCTAATCCTACTCGTTCTTCTAGTGATAATGAATTATCTGGTGATGAGCTTAGTCGAAATGAAGAGGATAAAGCTTTTCCAAAACCATTTCTTACTTTGGAATTTTATAAGAAAGAAAATATGGAGTTTTGGTTGAATAATTCGAGTAAGAAATTGTTAAAAGAAAAGCAAATTGATGAGGGTCAGTTAGAAAAGAAAGGAATGGTTCAGTTTTTGAAGGACGGGAATTTTCTTAAGGCTAATAATCATGCCTCTGTGTTTGTTGAAAGTGTTGTGAGAAACTTCTTTGCTAACCTACATGCTCATTTGGATAATGAAGGTTCTGAAAAATTTGGGAAAGTTTTTGTGAGGGGTAAGGTTTATTCGTTTACTCCAGCCCTAATTAACAAGGTTTTAGGCCTCCCAAATTTAGATGATGAGAGCATTAGGGTTAATAGGGATGAAATGGTCAAACTGCTCACACACAACAAACTTCAGTCCTGGCCTTTAAAGGAAAAACTTCATGCTTCTAGGCTTACTTCACTATATTCTGTGCTTCACAAGCTTTGCATCTTCAATTGGCTCCCTACTACGAATGAACCTATTGTTACTTTGGAGCATGCTAATGTTTTGTACAGATTGGGTAAGAACCTAAGGATTAACTTTGGAAGATTAGTGTTCAAACACTTAGCCTCATGGGGTAGAAAGAAAGAAATGAACATTAGCTTTTTTCCCTATCCTTCTTTAATCTTCAAAGTTTTAGTCTTTCAATCCTTACCTATTGAAGCCTCTGATGTTTTCACTTCTGAACCTTAGTATTATACCATTGATCAACAACTGAAAAAGGGTAAAAGGTATACAAAGGATCTTCCTTGGCAAAAATCTGATGAAACTGCCTCTGTTCTTCCTGGTACTATCTCACGTGATATCCCAAGTGATTCCCCAGGTGCTGCCCCTAATACTTTTGCAGGAACTGATGCTGCAAGTATTCTGTCCAACATGATAAATCTCCTGGGCAACACTTCTCCATCAATCCCAAAGACAACAGTGCTCAACTTTTTGCACAAACAGTCAAGTGCAATGGGAGAACTTGTTGAGGGATGGGCTAAGATTAAGCAGGCTACTGATGCTTTCATTGATGAAATTTCTTCCCAAACAGGGGGAGGATCTGCTGCTGCTGCAACTTCTGGAGCTGGTGCTACTGCAGGTGCTACTACCAGTGCTGGCCCAAGTGATGGTGAAAGTGATAGGGAAGGAGATCAGGAGGAAGATGAAGAAGAAGAGGAGTTTGAAGAAGAAGAAAGCTGAAACCTGAAGGTTGATGTTACCACTATCTTGTTGGTGGATTGGGTTGGTGTGTCCTAAAACAATTTCTTTTTATTTGGTGATGTGATGTGGTTCTCTAAAAAATTTTCTTTTTATTTGTTTATGTTGATTGCAAAACACTTTAGTTGGTCTGTTAAAAACTTTAAACCGTTAGGTTGTTTTGCTAGTTTGGATGATATTTTGCTACAATGGTTTATGGTTTTTATTTTAACTTAGTTTATTTCGAAATTTTTTTAAGTTTGAAATAAATTAGTTTATTTTGATAAAATCATTGTTTAGATTAGCTCCTTGATTAAGGAGGAGTTAATTTTCATGGAGATATTATACTGTGGTTCTATGCTCTGTATATTTGTTTATGGACTAACATTGCAGGAGAGCAGCACATTAGGTTTGAGAAGAAATATCCAACTAAGGGGAGATTGTTAGTGTAAACTGCAGGTGATATCGTAGATGATTTCCCAAATTTCAGATGATATCACAGATGATTTCCTGTGCTGGAATTTACATAGTTGAACATTTCTTATTTATTATTTAATGAACTAATGTGCTAATATAATCTGTATAGTCTATGGTTTATGTCCATATTTCAGGTTGCAATATGATCAAAGAAAGAGCTAGAAATGTGGGGAATTTGGAAGAAAAAGGTTTATGCATAAAAGACATTTTATGCATAAAATCGTTACTTTGGCAACAACAAATTAAAATGTGTGGAGACTTGGTCAAGGAGTTGTTACTGATTTAATAAAGAGTACAAGGCTGATAAAGCTTGGGAGTACAAGGTGTTGAAGCTTGGACTTGATGATTACTCAACACGGTTGCTACAATTGAGGAAGTGGGTGCTAAAAGTGAGGAACAAACTCAACCACTCTCCCCACTCTCCCTCAACGATCAAGGCAGCCCAAGTCTGTTTATTTTGAGTAGCCTTCAATTAATTGAAGACTATAAATATGCTTGAAAGGTTTCATTTGAAGACATACCAAGACGTGCCAAGAAAAATCATCTCATACACACCTTCGAAGCATTAGAGATAGAGTTCTTTGTTTAGTTCGTTTCATCCTTCCTCCTTTGTAATTTCGCACTTGATTATATTGGTATCAAGTTGTGTGAAGACTAGGATAGGATTTCATTCTTTATCTCTTGTTCCATAGAGCTCATAGTGTTATAGTCATAGGGAACATTTCGACTTTTGTAATTATTTTATAAAGTGATTATAAAGTCTTGCCTAAGAGGCACTCTCAAGTTATATTATTTATATAACTTGAGAAAAATAATTTTTGTGTTATTATTCCGCTGCAATCTCTTTTACAAAATTATTTTATTTTCGAAGTGTGTGTGTGCTATCCCAAGTGCTATCGTTGGTGCTGTTATCACCTTGGATATCACTTGTGATTCTGGCCGTAACAATTTCAATATATATATATATATATATATATATATATATATATATATATATATATATATATATATATATATATATATATATATATATATATATATTATTCCGCTGCAATCTCTTTTACAAAATTATTTTATTTTCGAAGTGTGTGTGTGCTATCCCAAGTGCTATCGTTGGTGCTGTTATCACCTTGGATATCACTTGTGATTCTGGCCATAACAATTTCAATATATATATATATATATATATATATATATATATATATATATATATATATATATATATTTGCGGAACTGGCAGAATAGCAATGCTAATATGTGTTTAGAGAGACAATTGGATTTGGGCAAAATGAACCTCGAAGAGTTGAAGGCCGCATTTGATGCATAACATACAGTTGTCTTTACAATGGTATGAACGTTCATATTTGCATCTCAAAATTTATCGCGGAAGGAAAAAAATAGGCACAACAAAATGGCTTGTCTGTGAATCTGACATCAACATAATTGTCAGACTTACTTATGGTGGAGCATGTTCAAAAATAGAGAAAGTGAGACCGTATGTGAAGAATAGTCTTCATCCGTGTATGAATTATTCTTGATGTCCATTTGTGGTAAACATTCCCTTGGTAATCATTGAATTGTCAATGACGGTTGCTGAAAATGCTGATCAATAATTATCAGAAAATTTCGATCTCTCATATTCAAATTTGTTTGATCTGAAGTCTAATCCGAGTTTTTTCGATTTTTTCCCGTCTTCTTTTAGAGTTTTTTTCACTTATAAGAGTTGACTCTCGTAGATGTGCTGGAATTTGGCCTCAACGCTCCGGACCTCCAAACACTGAAAAACACAAACTAGTGTAATGAGGCAATCTGGGGTATTTTTGTTTGAGGGGCTTTAGAGGGATTTCGAAAAATTCATATCCTTTTAAAGCATTATGTTAGGCCCAGAAACCTTAGAGAAAGGAATTGTTTCATTTATTTATTTATTATTATTTTTTTATTTGTAGAAATTGATTTTTTTTTTTTAAAACTAAAAAAATAAAATAAAATTATATTTGGAATAAGCGTTTGGAATAAAGCGCACTTTGATGTGAAGAAATTTCGTTGAGTGCTAATAGAGTCAATTGCAATTTGGTGACATAAGTTTTACACATAGTTGCAATATTGCAGTCAAGAGTTCAATTTAGTCAATCAATACCTTAAGTTTGCAATTTTTAGCAAATTGGTATAAAAACTAACGAAATCGTTAATTTTTTTACGGGATGAATTGCATGTGCCTTTCACGTGAGTATGTAAGGAGTAATTTCGTCATTTCATGGTCCATGTGCAAGGCAGGTAATAAAAAATAAAATAAAATAATAAAAATAATAATAAAAAAATAATAAAATAA
Organism: Adenophora triphylla var. japonica; assembly: GCA_022495995.1. NCBI lineage: Eukaryota > Viridiplantae > Streptophyta > Magnoliopsida > Asterales > Campanulaceae > Adenophora > Adenophora triphylla. The sequence goes on from JAFEMH010005769.1 coordinate 75,223, forward strand.
TAATAATAGTAATAATAAAAATAATAATAAAATAATAATAATAACAAAATAATAATAATAATAATACTAATAAAATAATAATAATAATAATAAAATAATAATAATAATAATAATTAAATAATAATAAAAAAAATAATAGTAAAAAAAATTAAAAAAATATATTAATAAATAATAATAATAATAAATAGTAGTAATAATAATAATAAAAATAATAATAATAATAAAATAATAATAATAAATAGTAATATAATAATAATAGGGTTTTGTTAGGATACCCACCATAGGAGTATCCTAACAAGTGGCCCATTATTTTTAGGACAAAAATGTTCCTCATTCCTCAAAGCAACCATATATATGATGGGGGTAAAATTATAATCATCAAAGAAAGAGAGAGAGAGTTGGTATTAAATAAGAGAGAGAGAGAGAGAGAGAGAGGGAGTTAGTATTAAATAAGAGAAAGAGAAAGAGAGAGAGAGAGTTAGTATATATCTCTCTCTTTGATGATTACAATTTTGCCCCCATCATACATATGATTGCTTTGAAAAATGAGGGACTTTTTTGTCCTAAAAATAATGGGCCACTTGTTAGGATACTCATATGATGGGTATCCTAACAAAACCCATAATAATAATACTCAATATATCACCACCATCTCACAGCCTACACCCACCACCTTCCGTTCAAACACCACCATCTAACAGCCCCCACCCCGCTTTTCATCCTCCAGTCACCACCATCCACTGCCTACAATCACCCTAATCATTACTGTGCCACCATCGTTGCTGCCACCACTACTTGCAAACCACCGTGCCACCACCACAAAAATCATCACCAACACTAACAAAATGAATAAAACTTAAACCCTAACCCTAACATTACCCAAACCAAAATCAAATTCAACCAAAAACTCTAACCCCACCTTTTTCAAATTTCAAAGAAAAGGAGAGAGAGGGAGAGAGAGAGAGAGAGAGAGAGAGAGAGAGAGGTAAAAAATGGGATGGATCTTCTCTAGTAAGACCATTACGCCGTCGCTCCTTCCTCCCATATTTGATTTCAAAATCCGAATCTTGTGTAGCGAGAGGGAGAGGTGGCATCGGGTTGGAGTTTGGAGGTATGCTGGGTTGGGGTTGTTTAGGTAAATTTGTTGCAGAGGAAGAATGGTTTGAATTGGGGTAAAGAAGGGTGGAATTTTGTGGGGAAATGAATATGGGTTGTGTGGAAGGGAGAGGAGGGGAAGGGGTGTAAACCGAGGAGGGGTGAAAGTAGTTTAGGAAGATGAAGAAGGGGAAGAGATTTTAATGGATGGGTTTTTCTTTTTCTTTTATTTTTGAGTAAAAAAAGCCAAAAACTTGTAAAAAACGCGTTTTTTGTTAACTTAACAAAAAACGTGTTTCCACACACAGTCACACACACAACGCAGACCCTCTCTCTCTATCCTCTCTCTCTCTAGACGCAATTGCATCGTCTTCTTCCTCAATTCGCTCCTTCTCCGGGTAAACTCGTTGTCAACCTTCTGCCTCACACCCAAATCTTCACCGGCGACCTCTCTTTATCTCAATTACCCCCTTCACCGATCGACCCAATTTCTACCTCCCTCAATCCATCCATGACCGCCCCTGTCATCTTCTTCATCTAATTCTCCCTCACCGGCGACCTCCCCACCGAATTCGGAGAGATCAATTTCAAGGCATAGAACAGGCCGAAGGTCGGGAACAGGAGATAGGGTGTTGACAGTCTAATTGACGGTCTAATTGATTTTGAAGGTCGAAGGCCGAAGGTCGGGAACAGGCCGAAGGTCGGAGAGATCAATTCCAATTCCAATTCAATTGAGATGATTTGATTTTTTGTTTGGGAATTTGAGGATAGCTTGATTTTGGAATGCCAGTCTAATTGACTTTGAATGCCAGTACACGTTTTCATGAATGCCAGTTCATGTTTTTTTGAAAGCCACCAATAATGATTACTGATTTTGAATGCCAGTTCACATTTTTATTAATGTCAGTACATATTTTTTGGAATGCCAGTCCATGTTTTTTGAATGCCAGCAAAAATGATTATCAGTGTTTTTTGAGTGCCAGTGTATGTGTATTTGAGTGCCAGTGTACGTGATTTTGAATGCCAGTCCATGTGTTTTTGAATGCCAGTGGTTGTGTTTTTGAGAGCCAGCAAAAATATTAGTGTAACAAAGTGCCAGTGTTAGTGTAACAGAGTGCCAGTGTGAAGAGTGCCAGTTCATGTATATAAAAGTGCCCGTATAAAAGTGCCAGTGCCAGTTTAACAAAGTGCCAGTGCCAGTTTACACTGGCACTTTGTTAAATTGGTACTGACACTTTTTTCACTGGCATTTTGTGATACATGCACTGGCACTTTATCACACTGGCAGTTTGTTAAACAGACACTGGCATAAACGGGGAAACCAGTAATTATAAAAATGCCACCGTTTATTTTGAACATGGTTGCCAGTAATTACAAAATTGTCACCGTTTATTTTGAAAACACGTTTTTCCTTATCTTAAGAAAAAACTAATTTTTTATAAGACCAACTCGTAAAAAAATAATTTTATTTTATTATTTTATAATTTTTGTTCAATATGTGGTTAGTATATTTTTAATTGTATTTATCCATAAAATGACTATCCCTTACATATTCACGTGAGTGAAAGACACATACAATTCATTCCATCAAAAAAATTAATGATTTCATTAATTTTTATGAGATGGTCTCCCATGAGAACAAGGGGATCCGTCTCATGTATGAGACGGGTCGACCCATGACCCATGGGGCATGACCCGCCACGTGGCAGCCTCTTATAGGCAAAATTTTTAGGGGATATGAAAAATGCGCTGCCTGTGGGATTCGAACCCACGACCACGTGGTAAAAAATCACGCGCTCTACCAGCTGAGCTAAGACGGCTGTTGATACCAATCCTTGATTATATATATAAGGATCTACCGACATAAAAGAACTCAATTTAGTAACTGAATGTTTGAATTTGTGTTTATGGTATAATTTTTTATTTAAAAAAAAAAAGTAATAATAGAGACACAAAATCTAATGATTTTATAGGTGTTTTTATTTTTGCTTGTTTTTTTAGTTTTTATATTATTTTTTCGGCTTTCAGTGGTTTAGAAAAAGTAATAGTTATCATCTCTTAATGTAATAACTGTATACATATAAAGTAACATTGTTCATAAGTAAAATGTAATACCTGTTTTGCAATATCAACTATTACTTAAACAAATGAGAAGTATTACTCAAAATGAAAACAGTTCCTAAAACTATTATTAGTTAAAAAAAAAAATAACACTATTACTTCACAAGTGTAGTACTATTACTTATAGCAATACCAACTATTACTTAAACAAATGAGAAGTATTACTCAAAATGAAAACAGTTCCTAAAACTATTATTAGTTAAAAAAAAAACAATATTACTTCACAAGTGTAGTACTATTACTTATAGCAATACCAACTATTACTTAAACAAATGAGAAGTATTACTTTTGTTAAACGAAGAAAACATAGGGAAAAATATTATTACTTTTCTGTATATATGTATTACTTTAATGTATACAAACTATTACTTTATATGCATTCAATTATTACATTATGTTATAGTAACTATTACTTTTCACTTTTTTTTTTTTTAATAGTTAAAAAAAAAAACAATATTACTTCACAAGTGTATTACTATTACTTATAGCAATACCAATTATTACTTAAATAAATGAGAAGTATTACTTTTGTCAAACGAAGAAAACATAGGGAAAAATACTATTACTTTTCTGTATATATGTATTACTTTAATGTATACAAACTATTACTTTATATGCATTCAATTATTACATTATGTTATAGTAACTATTACTTTTCACTTTTTTTTTTTTTTTTTTTTTTTTTTTTTTTACGTAAATTCATCATCGAGGAACTTTCCATGATTTAGCACTAAGAAAACAAGTACTTTATGCAAGGAATCTCAAACTCAACAACAACAGAGTAGAAGCAATTTCAATCGGTGAAATTGCAAAGAAAATATGAAGAACAACAAATTCAATTGATGAATTTGCGGGAAATCAAACAACAAATGATATGCGGCAAATGACAAAGATGAAAGCTTCGTCACTCTCTCTCTCTCTCTCTCCTTTCTCATTTGGCCGGCGACCACGGGGCCTCCTCCCGGCGACCTCTCGCCCTCCCCACCTCGTGCGACGCCTCCCACTCCGACCACCCCACCGACGACGACCCTCCCCCACTCCTACCTCCCTCTTCCAGATCTATCTTCTCCGACCTCCTCACCTTCCAGATCTATCTTCCCCAACTCCGATCTGTTTGGGAGATGAACTGGGCGGGTTTGGGAGGCGAGAGGTCGCCGGAAATGGGCGGGTTTGGGAGGCGAGAGGTCGTCGGAATCTGGGGAGGTAGAATCGCCGGAATCGCGTATAGAGAGAGAGAGAACGAAGCTTCTCTGTAAAAAAAAAAAAAAAAAAAAAAAAAAGACGTTATTTTGAATGAGGTACATTTTTGGGCGGGTCATGGATCCGACCCGTCTCATGGATGAGACGGATATTCATGTTCTCACATGAGTTTTTGTCAATTTTTATATCAATTTGTTAAAAATTACAAACGTAAGACATTGAAGGAACAAATTAAAGTCTTGCCTGCTATATTGTAACTATGCCTAAAACTTAGGTCTAACAAATTGCAATCGGCCCAGTGTTAATACCTCAAAAAAGACGGACAATAGGCCTACTATCAAACGACATTTACCGGCACCGGCGGTGGCGAACCGCACCTCCACATCCGTCGTCCGGCTACCAGATCCCAATTCGTCTCACCGTCGTCCATTCACATGTTCTGACTTTTAGGGTTTTGTTCAGGACCCTAATTATGCTGAAGTCAATGTGAGTTTATTCCCACTTTCATCTTCTTCTTCTTTTTTCACAACTAAATTCTAAGCTGTGTGGTTGGATTTTTACAAAACATTATCTTTTTTTCTTCAAAACCCAAATGCAAAACTTGGAATTTGAGTTAAAAAGCATACCTTTCATATTATGTCGATTCAATTCCATTTATCTGCCTCCAATTTATAACATTGGAAATTCAAATTATTGTTGTGTTTGAACAGAAAGAAGCTCCGTTTGCGGTTGATTGCAACTTCCTTTCGCCAATCAAATGTAGCTGCATTTGTATGTCTTTTCACTTTTGTATTCATTTTATTCAAGAGTGATATTTTGTCTGTTGTATGCTCTTATTTCTGTATGTTACTTCCAAGATTATGGATACAAAGTAGTCATTGGCCCTATAATGAATGTCAGGTCATAAAGCTTCAGCCTGTAAGAAAGTGAAAGATGTGCCTCTGAAAAATTCACGATATTGTGGTACTTCCCTCTGGTTCGAACTAGTGTCCTTCTAAGTTTTTTTCCTAAAAGTTGTCCCTTATGAAAATGAAAATTTAACAGCGACATATATACTCCCTCCGTCCACATACTTACTTCACACTTTCTATTTTGGGCGTCCAAATACATACTTCACACTTTGTTTTTTTACTTAAAATGGAAAGTTTATATCATTAAAATATTAACCCTACCCCACTCATTCTCTCTCCTACATCATTTTAATACTCACAACACCATTATAATTTACTATTCCCTCCACTCATTCTCTCTCCTATTTTACTTTTACACTCACAACATTTATATCATTATTTTTTTCCTTAATCCCCGCGCAAACAGTAACTGTGAAGATACTATGTGGACGGAGGGAGTAAGTGATTATCTTAGCATCTACATTAAACCATTCCAAATGCACATGCGAACATGATAAGTAATCGAGGTGCATTTAGTAATTTTGTTAGAAAACAGTCACTCAATCTTGGGTGGGAAAAGTACTCTCCCTCTTGTGCATGTACATGGGATATAGAAAATTCTAAGGGGCCATTTGGTAACCCGATAAAAGACTGGATATGATAAATAATACCCGATAGGGTTGTTTGGTATGATTTTAAACTTTTTGATTAATTAGAAGGGTGTGGCCGATAAGGGGCTTATCGCTTATTATTTATCCCTTGAAAGGGGGTGGTGTTATTAATACGGGGATTATTAATATGGGGATGAATAACCATGCTTATCCTTATCTTGCTACCAAACGAGCCCTAAAAATTTAGTTACCCTACCACAGTACCACTTCATTGTTATATTGTATAACACTTATACATTTGTTGTTGTAGTTTATACTAACATGATAAGCATTCTGTTTTTCCTTTTAAATTACTGTAAAAGAAAGTGGGTAAGTTAGGACACTGGTTCATTGATGTGTTTAGTGTGTAATACATCAGTGCATTCTGTTTTTCTGTAAGTGTAGCATTATGAGGTTCATTTTAAGATAGAGGTAGTATTACTCATAAAGAATTGATGTTATCATGTAGGGAGGAAGGAATGTAATTCGCAAAGTGAATGAGTGGAGAAGTTTCTCAACCTTATATGGTACGGCTAAATGCTTGATTTTGGTTGGTGAACATTTACCAAATGCATGTGATTGGCTAAAATGTAGACGTGGATCCAAGGTATCCACTCACATGATTTGGTAAACTTTTTGTTGCAAAAAATTTAGTAACTTTCATTTCATTCTCGATTTTTTTTTTGTATCTGTGTTATTGATAGTGATAGGGTTATTGAGAATGACAGATCTTTTACAATGCAGCTCATTGTAATTCAATGTATGGGAGGGATTCTATCACATGGTCGTGGCAGCTGCAAATCGTGAATGCACTTCGTTCAGGCGAGAGAAGCATAGCGTCAGGTCTGCTGTCAAATCTCATCGACATGAGTCACTCGTTTACAGCAGATGATTTCGTTTATATTCTTGAATATTGTGCACGGACACCTGATCCATTGGTAAGCTCCCTGATAAATAATGAGTTTTGGCCTTTCTGTTTAGGTGCTTTTATTTCTTGAGTTTTAATGCATCCACATATTGCCATACGGTATGGTTTAGACTTCCTTTATGCAACATATGATTGCTAACGCTTATGGGTCACTATTTTGCAGGGTAAAATAGAACATATCTATTCTGGGTGTTTATTACATATGATGGCCGAGTAGCTGACAATCTTTTCAACAATATTATGTGTGTAGTTGTGTATATAGGTTCTAAGAATAAATATGTCCCTGATGTGAATGTAAGTTTGAGTGTGCTTATGATGTACGGACCAGGACAACAGAGAATGCTTTGAGTGGATATTAATTGACCAGTGCTCAACTTTGCTCGACTATTAATTGTTACCGTATTTACTTAACAAAGTAACAAACTAAGCCTCTAACTGTGCGGGGCCCTTTTCTTCTGAAACTTCGTTCCCATCATGAGCAAGTGTATCCATGATATCATTAACAGAACGTGCTTCTTTGTTTGTGCAGTTTGTGATGGAAACTTTTGGAACAATGAGGGAAAAAGAGGTTGAAATGAACAACAAAGGCCATCTTTTAATCATCCAAGCACTTTGTAAAGGAGGCTATGTAGAGGAGGTGTGATGTCAGTCATTTTCTACATTTTACTTCTGGCGATTTACTTGTTTCGGTATATCTTTATTATTCTTTGATTTCAAAAAACCTGCATTGTGTGTTATTTGTCAAATTAATTACGCAATTATGAAATCATGACCTCAAGTTAAGGAGAGAAATTTTCTGTTGTTCGTTTACAAACTTTTATTATGACATCTTTTGAGTAATATCTAATTTGTTATGTATGTGGGTTCTCTCTTATTTGTGTAGGCATTCAGTATGATAAGTTTACTTGGGGAAACTCCAGATCACTATCCTGATTTACACATGTACAATAACTTATTGGGAGCTTGTGCTGATATGAAACACACAGATTATGCCAAAAAATGTTTGGATCTAATGGATCATGCGTTCATGGGAAAGGATGAAAGAACATACATGGAGCTTCTCAAGGTGTGTACATATTTAAACTCTTATTCATGCTTGGGGGAAAATAATACGCAGCACAAGTAGAATTTCAGTGTTTCTAAACCTGTTACTTTGTCGTAGGGTTAGCTATCTAGCTAAACCAGATTTTTATCTCAGATTGGGGCACTTCTAATTGGTCAAACATTTTTATTTCTTTTTCACAAAGTTGTATTGAAAAATTAAAGGTTAGCAATCGTTTTACATATTTCCTAGAAACAAGCAAGTGTAGTTTGATAAGAAGATAAGGTATTAGAGGGATTTATCTTTGGAATAAGTGTGTTGTGTAAATTGGTTGATGAGGAGTGAATATCTTATCTAGTTCCCAAGCGGTGATTCTGGGGCTACAATTTGTATCCATGTAACATTATTTTACTTTAGGCTTATGGAAATCCAGTATTTCTTCCCAACATTAAATGTTCAGTGCAGAACTTGAAGGGGATTTTACCTCTATTACCATTATTTGAGTTTTCATTTAATTTAATTTTTAGGCTTGGCGCGAGGAGGGGGGGGGTGAAAAATTTATTAAGTTAAACACTATAATTGAGAAAGTTGAAATTTATATGATCTTTGGTATATTGTTGCTCTTGAACCATACACTGGTTAGGCCAAATCAAATTGAGCAGAATTTGTCTCTTGTATCTTCCTGTTCTTTGATCATATTCTCGTGGAAGAAGGTTTTGATGTCCAACGGTCTTGACTCTAAATTTATTCCTCCAGCTTGCAGTTTTGCAGCAAAATCTTTCTGCAGTCCATTGTATCTGGGAGGAGTGTACCAAATACTACAGTCTTAACATTATATCTCTTCGTAAATTCATACGGTCCTTTACAAGATTAGGAGATTTGAAATCCGCTTTTGGAGCTTTACAGCAGATGGTCGCTTTGGTTGGTCGAGGAGGATTTAATATCTCTAAAACTGGTCAAGGGAAGTTGAGGGATAATAGAATAGACATCCCTATACCTTTTAAGGGTGACATGAATTGGAGTGATTATGGGATCAAAGATGAAACTTCTGTTCCTTCGGTGTATGAAAACTATGAGAATGCAGAAAGTCAGGCAGGTAGCACAGAGCTTTACACGACTAGTAACGCTAAAATGAAAGAAGTCAATAGTGCTGGATTACATGGACCAAAGATGAATTGGAGCGATCATGGGATCAAAGATGAAACTTCTGTTCCTTCGGTGTATGAAAACTATGAGAATGCAGAAAGTCAGGCAGGTAGCACAGAGCTTTACACGACTAGTAACGCTAAAATGAAAGAAGTCAATAGTGCTGGATTACATGGACCAAGTAAACCTGTGATGAAGCTCTTGAGATGGTCCTTTAGTGACTTGATACATGCATGTGCAAAAGCTAAAGATTGTGAGCTTGCGGAGCGGTTGTTTTTACAGGTGACAACTTAAAATTTTATATCTATATTTTATAGATCTCCAACTTGTTGTTTTTTTTACTTTTTTTTTTCAACAGATTTTGTAGTCCATACTTGTTAATTTTGATTCTCATCTTCCCTCAACACGCACAAATGTCTCTGGAATTCTGGATAAGCCATTAGTATGGTAAGAATGTATAAACATTCGGAAAAAGAAAATGTTGAGCTCTTATTGTTCGGCACCTTAGCTTTAGTTTTTCAGTAAGTTTGCTGGATGGAATAGTCATTGGCATCCTTCATTTCCTGACTGTCATTTTTATATGTGGTAGATGCAAAATCTTGGTGTGGATCCCTCTTGTGGTACATATGATGGCTTCATAAGAGCTCTTGTTGGTGCGAGAGGTTTTCGTGATGGCATACAAGCTGTAAGATAATCTGTTTCATTCGTTAATTATGATTACATTTCTAAAGTTGCTGATTATATTTTTCTTCTCTTTCTCCTTTGTACTCCCACCGTCATTAAATGTGTATCCGTTTTTGACTTTGAGTGAGAGTTAAGGAAGTTGACATTTAAGCCATTTTTAATTGAAAATATACTAAAGCACCCCTATATCCACCTTATACACTTGTACTAATATATTTGTTATGAATTTAGTAACTTCCTTGAAAAAGAACACTTTTTTAGGGACAAACGTTTATATTAAAAGTGATTAATTATCTTTCTCTTGAGTAGTTTGAAACATAAAATCATTTGTCTATTCTTTCTTCACTCTGCAGTTAAAGTTAATGCAACTGAAGAACATGAAGCCACATGATTCAACTTTTGCAACCTTATCAATTGGTTGCAGTAAAGCTTTGGAATTGGATTTGGCTGAGGCTTTCATAAATCAGATACCCAACAGCTCTGTTCCTTATCATTATAATACTTTTCTTGAAGCATGTGCCATCCTGGTTAGTAAGTATTAAATGAAACGAGATCTTCAAGTCAAACTTATCATTTTTTGCTTTATGATGCCCCTTCTTCCTGATTCTGCTTAGTCAAATAGTGACTAGGCATAGAGAATATTCCAGTCAGTTTTTTTGTAGTTCATATTGTGAATGTGATCATAATTTATAATTACATCTCTTCCAATTTTTGCAGGATCAACCCGAACGTGCTGTTCAAATTTTCAGTAAAATGAGGCAGTTGAAAGTCAAGCTTAATATCAGAACATATGAGCTACTATTTTCTTTGTTTGGTAATGTGAATGCCCCATATGAAGAAGGCGATACGTCATCACAAATAGATGTTGCTAAAAGGATAAGAGCTATAGAAGAGGACATGTGGCGGCATGGCATTGACCATAGTTATATATCGATTATGAACTTGGTAAACACCTTTTTTTCTCCCTTCTTTTGTCCAACTACTATCAATTTAGAATTTTGAATAGTAAAATAAGGGCGACACGTTTGTTTATGTATTTTCTGTCTGCTTTCCTTTTTTCTCTTTTATGCTATTAGGGAATTTATCGGTAAACAATTAAATACAGCTTGGTATATTGGTATCACACTTGCTTATTCTTGGCCGTGTACAGCTGAGAGCACTTGGAACGGAAGGGATGGTAAAGGAGCTAATAGAATACTTACAGTTGGCAGAAAATCAGTTCTCACGTAGGAACTCTTCTCTAGGAACATCAATTTATAATACGGTGTTGCATTCACTCATTGACGCTGGGGAGGTAAATACTTTATACAATCTTTTTTTTTCTCAGCTGTTCTGCTAACTGACAAACCAAATTCTTGTACTTTGTGGATACTAACATTAATTTTATTTGTGATTCAGAGTCAGATGGCAGCCGATATATTCAAAACTATGTTATTATGTGGTCATCAGCCAGATGCAGCGACTTACACTATCATGATTGATTGCTGCAGCATTGTCGGGTCATTCAAATCTGCTTTTGCACTGCTTTCTATGATGATCCGGGATGGATTCTATCCTCAAGTGCAAACTTATACTGCTTTAATAAAGGTAATCTCAATAAAAGCCTTGCTTAATTGGAGTGGTGATAGACAATGCATATATATTTGTGTGTTTGGAGGAATGGTTTGTTTGCTGTTTTTGTGTTTTTCAATTTTTTTTTTTGTCAAGAATGAAATTAGAACAGGGCTTATGGTTATGTGGAAATATCTACAATTATCTTCCTCAACTTCTTATGCTTTAATATGTTAAATACTCCCTCCGCCCCTGAATGAATATCCAAATTTCATTTAGGGGACATTCTGATAATGTTTGCTCTTGTACAATTAAATGGCAAAGATGCATACATATTATTGTTATCTACTTTCTAAACATTTAGTTTTGCATGTATAAAATGACCAGTGAAAAAAAAATGGTAAAGAAAACATTTAGGGACAAAGTTATTTTCAAAAAGGAAATTCATTATGGGACTTTTTTTTTTAAATGGACATTCAATTAGGGAGGTATGGAGTAGTAGATTGACCAAAGTCATCCTGCGATATATGAGTATATGTAGTTGGCATTCACATTTTCTTTCATCTGATTTGCGAACCGTGGCTATACATAGTAAGAAAAATCATTTTTATTGTGGGTGCGCAGTCGCACTCTTTGTTTTTCTTGTCGTTCTTTCTTTATTGATCTCTTTTTACTTGATAGACATAATGCACCTATGATATGATCTCCATGCTATTATTCTGTCTATTAGCTTGTACTGATTAAAAACTATGAAAACTACTATATCAATACCAATAGGATCATTTAGAACCAATATAACATAATATAGACAAATTATCCTAAGGACGTAAAGCACACCAAACTCATTTGTGACATTACATGACATTAGAATACCAATTTGATTCTCTGCAATAATCACATGTCAACCTAAACAACGCATCGACATTATTTCAACTTCCAATTATGTCGTCACTAGTACCCCACATCAGGGGGTGAGATGTCTGTTATTATAGAGTTGGGCACGGAGAGAGTGTACTGGATGGTTTAACAACTCCTTACCATAGCAACTCATTTTGGGACTAAGGTTTTGTTGTTGTTCTCATGGAACCATGTTTATAGTAATTAATGCTGATCAAGCCACTATGCCATCTTGCTTGCAGACATTTCTCAACTCCTTCCTATTTGATCATGCTCATTCTTCCATTTGCACTCTGGAGATGATAATGATCTTCATGATACTCATCTCATCTCTGAAATTTAAAACATGAGACGGCATTAAATAATCTTTTTTTTAATTTGTTCACATTCCCATGATTGGCGCTTCAAACTTCTGCATGAATACTTGCTCGTTTTATGTTGTGGAAATTGTACAAAGTTTTTTTTATCACCATCCTTCTTATAGAGTAATTGGACTCTCAGATTTTATTGGCAAATGAAGATTTTGATCAAGCATTTCATCTTCTGAATCGAGGATGCTCTGAAGGGACTCAACCTGATGCTGTGTTGTTTAACACATTTCTCTATGTAGCATGTGACAAGGTAATTTGAGCTCACTTTCCTATCTCTATATTTATACTAGATAGATATATACATTCTGTCTGTCCATATGCATGTATTTGAATTGTACGTACATGTGTGCAGTTTCAAAGGAACATTGTAGACAATGGAGTCATTTGACCCCCTTATCTTTTGACAATTACTCCCTCCGTCCCATTTATATTGGCCACATTTGAATTTTGATGTTCAACACAAGTGAACTTTGACCAAGAATTAATGTCAATCTGATCATCCTAATGAAATTCTAAAAAATTTAGTTTTGACCCCTTTTCTTGAAGGAAAAATAACACTATGTTGTAATTTTGACCCCCTTTCCAATTAAATCCATAAATTATTATGTTAGTGGTTTTAGTTTTCGCAAATATACAACTATAAATATTTCAACTCAGTCTGACTGAAATGATTGAACCAGGGGAGAATAGATATAATCGAGCATCTCGTGGAGAGGATGCACGAGGAGAAGATCCTGCCAGATGCTTCAACCTGTGCTATTGTATTCACTGCATACGTGGAAAGAGGCTTCTTCACCACTGCCATGGAAGCTCTTCAGGTTCTGAGCATGCGAATGATTCCTGACGAAGATATTGCTGATGAGGAAAAAAGGAAAATCTTGGAGGACTACTTTGTTCATGCAGAAGAGTCGGAAGAGGCTGATTATCGAATACTGAAACTTTTTAAGGACTCGGAGGAAGATCTTTCCTTTGCCCTTTTGAATTTAAGATGGTGTGCTATTGATGGGAACCCGATTTCATGGGTACCCAACCAGAGTCAGTGGGCCCAGAGGCTTTCTGCTAATTACAGTTCTAGACGTTTAAGGGTGAGCTAAAATTTGTCTAAGACCTTATGAGTTGCCTAAAAGGCCCATAAAGATTTAGTAGTTGACTTGGTGCGTAGAAGAATATCTACTTTTTGCTGATCTGTTTTTAGGGTAACAATAGTTATTGCTACATGAAAAGAAACACTATCCGTAACCATTTTCAAATTTTTGTAGAGATAAACAACTTATCATTAAATGATTGATAAAATAGTATCAAAGTGCGACATTTATTTTGGGACAGTGGAGTATTTTTTTATCTAGGAGGATTTAGGATTTCAAAGTTACTCACTTACTCTCTATCACAAAACTGAAATTCAAAATTCAAACTGATATTTTTGAGCTGAAATGAGGAAGATTTCACTTTGAGAGAGACAACCCCAAGCTTAGGAGGAGGAAGGGTACCCAGAAACGACAGAATCATCACCTCATTCGACCTTGTCGAGCAAAAGACAGAATCATCACCTCATTCGACCTTGTCGAGCAAATGCATTACCTCTACATTAGAGTTGTCAAAGCCAAAGAGTTGCCTCCAAAGCAAGGTGATAATCCCACTATCCTCCCTGACACTTGTGACAAGTTGGAAAATGATTAGCTCAACTTCAGATGAACATATTACTTCATTTTACTTCATTAGTCTATGCACCCCTATTAATCAATCTCTGCTGACCTCCAAATGTGACCCAACTTCAGATGAACATATTACTTCATTACTGCCTGTGTGTCACCTTGCAGTCGTGCACCTCATGCTTGAGCTTGCAGGGGCCTTCTTCTGCTTTCATCCTAAGTAATAAGGCACTAGGCTGACTATGCCTTTATACTATGTGTGAAGCCTGGACGTATGCCTTCTTATTGCAATATAAACACTATGTAACAGATTCAGATGCCTTCTGTTTTGTAAAGCTCTATATAATCGAGCCATGGTGGAAACAAGCACTAGAATTACTTCTAAGCAATAGTAGCTTTTGGGTGTAACTCTTCTATTTTGTATATTATAGATTAAGATATAATTTATAAGTGGTTATCACTATCCGTCTACTCCTATTAATAGCAGTTTGTCAAGTCTTTATTTTATGGGTAAATTACAAAATAGGGCCCAACGTTCACGGGGTGGTACCAGTTTGGAGCCTGACGTCTAAAATTTAGCGAAATAGGGCCTGACTTGTCACTTTATTTGCAAAATAGGGTATTTTGACGGATTTTGTTAGAAAAATCAGTTAAGACACATGTGACTTGCACATGACTGACGAAATGGATCAGTTTGAAATGAGTATTAGTTTTTAAGGGGTTAAATGCAAATACTTAAACTTAAAGTTGAAAAATATAAAATTTTCAAATTTAAAATAAAATAACTAATATATTAAAATAATGAATTTAATTATTTTTTTAAAATATAAATAAACAAGTCCTTTCCTTTCCAAAAAATTAAATAAATAAATAAATGCTTTTTTAAAAAAAAATCAAAATTAAATGACAAGCAATTATATTTTGAAAAAGTCAAAATCAATATTAAACAGGTCTCACTCGCTATCCGGGCAAACCCACTTGAATTCAACATCACCCGATTTCGCTGTATCCTCGTATGTTTTCAAAAAGTCAACAACAACAAAAGTTTCTGGCGCATCGTCCGTGATGAGGATGAGAACAGGGCGAGGGGTATTGGGAGGAAACAAAGAAATTGCTTCGACAACGGATGTTGACTAGTAGTCAACAAACACAGGTTTGATTCGCTGTGACGAAGGAGTAGAAGGAGTACAGAGACAGTACAGGCATCCGATCTGGTATTAATGGTGTTCAAAATAGCGCCGACCATTGGTATGGCGAAGTGGAGCTCGCACATTTAATTAATACAGTAAATCCTTATAAGAATATAATTACTTGTCATTTAATATAGTAAATTAATATAAAACTACAATTAATTGTCATTTAATTTCGAAAATTTTATTAATAAAGCATTTTTTTTAAAAGAGAGGAATTATTTATTTATATTTTAAAAATAATTAAACTCATTATTTCAATATATTAGCTATTATATTTTAAATTTCAATATTCGCTAAATTTTGGACGTCGGGCCCCAAACCTGTATCACCCCATGAATGTTAGGCCCTATTTTGTAATTTACCCTTATTTTAGGGCAAATTGCATTTTAGTTATCTGAATTTGTCGAGATGTTTCAATTGGTTATCAAATTTGCATTTGTTACAAGTTGGTTATTGAGTTTGTCTTTTTGTTGCAATCGGGTGTAATTTTGAATGAACCGTTAAAAATCTAACAAAGAGCATAATATGTGTCGTTCACGTGAGTTACTTAGGGGTATTTTAGTCTTTTCTATGGAATGAGAAGACCATAAAAAGACACTTCTTTCTCCTTCCATACCTCAAACAAACACGTAAACCCCACCACTAGCCTCCTCCGTCGATGGTGTCGGCAACTCTACCTCTGCCTTACCCATCCTCTTTCCTCCCCCACTTCTTCATACCTCTCCCCGTCTCCCTCTCTCATTAGTTATAGAAACCCCACCTCTCACTTCCCCTTTCCAGCCGCCACCCCTTGGTTTTCTTGTTCAGATCTGCGACCAATGGAGAAGACGAGGGGCAATTGAAGTAGACGGCCATCGCCACATCTTCATCTCTCTCCCTCTCTCTCTCTTTCTATCTTCTACACATACTCTCCCCATCTCTCTCATTCTATCTTCTACACACATTCTCCCTCTCTCTCTCTCTCACACTCTGTTGGATCTGGGTTAGATCTGTGTGGTTGTTAAATTCGTACGTGTGTGTTGAATCTGTTTTTGGTGCTTGTGTATGTGTGTTCGTCTGTATGTGTGTATATGTGTGTGTGTGTGTGTGTGTGTTTGGTGCTCATGTTTTCTAGGTCTTCTTTTGAATCAGTAACAATGTTGGAAGTGGTGGTGAGTGACGGTGATGGGTGGCGTTGATGGACGTCGGTAATGGATGGTAGTGATTTGTAGTGGTTATGTTGGACGAACTAGTAGTTGATTTGTAATTTATTTTGAGAATATAATTGTAATTGATGTATTTAGACATTTATATTTGATGTATTTTGACATTTATATTTTTTTTTTTAATTTTATTCGTTTTTATATTAGATTATTAAATTAATTAATTATTAGTTTTAAGAACATTATAATTCATTTTTTATAAAAATATGTTAAGCATATATATATATATATATATATATATATATATATATATATATATATATATATATATATATATATATATATATATATATATATATATATATATTTATATTTGTGTGTGTGTGTGTGTGAATGCCTGCAAATTTCTCTTCCTAGTCTTCTTATTCCATGGAAAAGACCAAAATACCCCTAAGTAACTCACGTGAGCGGCACATGTTATACTCTTCGTTAGATTTTTAACGGTTCATCCAAAATTAGACCTGATAGCAACAAAAAGACAAACTCAATAACCAACTTGTAACAAATGCAAATTCGATAATCAATTGAAACATCTCGACAAACTCAGATAACTTAAATGCACTTTTCCCCTTATTTTATTGTATCAACTCTTTTATGATGAGTAATTATGGACCCCCCCCCTCTTTAGAACACTATCCTGGATTTCTGGGGTTATAAACTTTTTTTCGGTATGCAGGCATTTGTCAGCCTAATGTTTCTACTCTCTAATCAGGGATGTTGATTTTGAAATAATAGTTGTGGATGACGGTAGTCCTAATGGAACTCAAGATATTGTCAAGTAGTTGCAGCAGGTTTATGGTGAAGACCGCATTGTGAGTAAAATAATTGATGTGACATGTATTGGAACCATGTATTTTTCCTTTCTTTTCCTTATACACTAACTGTTGTTCTTTCCTTATGACAGCTATTAAGAGCTAGACCTAAGAAGCTTGGACTAGGTATTTTCTTTTCCATTATTGTTACCTTTTAGTTTAGAGCTACAACTTGGTGTTGATGTTATATTCTGCAGGGACTGCATATGTTCATGGCTTGAAGCATGCTTGGGGCAACTTTGTTTATCATGGATGCTGATCTATCTCACCATGTAAGTGGTTTAATTTGGAATATATCATCCAACTTTAATTATATTTCTTGGAAACCTGATTTAGGGGAATCTTTTTTTGAACATTAGTTGAAGTATTAAAATGGTAAACTTTGGAGGTATATTATCAATCATATCATGAAGATAATTAGATTTGCATACCTTCTTGGTCAAAGATCAATCAATTTGACCAAAAATTCAAGGTGCGACATTTATTTGACGGAGGGAGTATGCAGTTGCATAGCTCTTTTCATTGCATTTCTCTGCTTGTTTTCCATCTAATTAAGTGTCTTTATGCTTTGTTTCTGTTATTCTGCTCACGCGGCCGAAGTACCTGCCAGGTTTTATCAAGTAAGAGATGTTCCCGTTGAGCTTATATTCTTCGGTCTACACATGTCACCTATTAATTGAAGTTCCGTGGTTCCAGGAAATAGATGGAGACAGGTACAAGTATTGTCACCGGAACTCGTTATGTTAAAGGCGGTGGTGTTCATGGTTGGAATCTTATGCGGAAATTAACTAGTCGAGGGGCCAATGTACTCGCTCAATCTTGGGTGAGAAAAGTATTCTCCCTCTTGTGCACCCTACCACAGTACCACTTCATTGTTGTATACTTGTATTGTATAACACTTATACATTTGTTGTTGTAGTTTATACTAACATGATAAGCATTCTGTTTTTCCTTTTAAATTACTGTAAAAGAAAGTGGGCAAGTTAGGACACTGGTTCATTGATGTGTTTAGTGTGTAATACATCAGTGCATTCTGGTTCATTGATGTAATTCGCAAAGTGAATGAGTGGAGAAGTTTCTCAACTGTCCAGGTTGTGTGGATATAGTACACAAAGTCATTTTTATTGCATATTTAATACCTAAATTGCCCACTTGTACATGTTTAATACTTATCACTAACATCATTAAATTATTACCGTTAAATAGTCATGTGCCATGCACATGACCCTTTTTAAAGAGGTAAAATTGTCAAAATCAAACATTCTCTCCAATTTCTTTATCCTTCATCTTCTTCTTTGGTTTCTCCTTCCCCATTGCCAGGAAGCTCCTTCTTCCCCAGAAAATCCCACCATTTTGACACACGATAAACACACACACAAATACACCAGCTCTATGTCTTCCCTACCTCCCTTAATTTGTCCCTCTCCCTCCTTCCATGGAAAAACTGTTTCACGGTTTCTTTCCCTATCATTCTAAAATCTGACCCTCCCCTTGCTCTCTCCTCCCCATACTCCGTCCACACAGAGTTTAGGCTCAGAGAAAGACCTTCAATCTGTCATAAAGGTAGATTCTTTCCTTCGATTTCATGTTTTGATTTTGGGTATTTTACCAAGTCGCCACATGTCAAATTGTTATCATCCAAAATCAAATTCAAGTTTCAAAATCCTAATTACTTCTTGGTTTATTTTCCTTTAATTTCTTGCCATATTTTTGTGGTAAGTAATGTGAAATTTTATGGGAAGAAGGAATGGGGTGGGGGGAGGATAAGAGATGATGGGATGGGGTAAGCCGAAGTATAGGCGGAGCTTGAGTGGGTGAAGGGGGGAGGTAGGAAGGGGAGCAGGCGGGCTATCATGGTGGGAGGGTTGGGGAGGAGAGGGAGAGGAGATTGAAATCGGGGGGGGGGGGGGGGTGTGATTTCGAAATCTGGTTGTGGCGGTTGGTGTGGGTGATGAAGGTCCAAGAAGGTGGAATATGAGGGGTGTAAACAAATTGAAGAGAAAGTTTGATTTTGACAATTTTACCCCTTTAAAAAGGTCATGTGCAGGGTACATGACTTTTTAACGATGTTAGTGATAGGTATTACACCTGCACAAAGTAGGCAGTTCAGAAACTAATTATGCACCAAAAATGACTTTGGGTAGTATATTCACACAACCTAGATAGTTGAGGTACTTTTTTTTTTGCATTTTTGTCTTATTAAAGTATCAATTAGATTCTAAGTCAATCTATTATGAATTCACATATATAATTGATTATCGAATTTTGACATAATTTATCAATGAAATTTGATTTTTTTCTCAATTAATTCAGTTTTAAAATTTTATTTACCAAAGTGACTTACTGTTCAAACTTTTTTCCAAAATGTCCCACTTTTTAAAACTCGCTACACCGTGTAGCGAGTTTATAATTTTTCCGGTTAAAATCGCTACACGGTGTAGCGATCCATGTAGCGATTTTAAATCTGATAAATTTTATTTTAATATTTATGCTATTTAAAAAAAAACTAAATTTGAAATCGCTACAATCGCTACATGATGTAGCGATTTCAAATTAACAGTCAACCTTACCAAAGTCCAACAAACCAAAGTCCAAAGCAAAGTAAAATAAAGTAAAGTAAAGTAAAGTAAAGTTTGTACTTCGTCTCACTTTAAATTACAAAATAATAATACAAAAATTATGTATTAATAAAGAAAACTAAAACTAAACATTATTTTTTCCATCTCAAATAAATATTTTTAAAAATGTACTTCTATAAAAAATTATATTCTTCATTTCAAAAATTAAATTACTTTCAACTCAAAATGAATAACCAAAAAATATTACTACATTTTTTATCCCAAAAAATGAGCATTACTTCCTTCATCCCAATGAATATTTTAAAAATTAATACTACTTCATTCGCCTCTAAAATTAATGTTTGTAATGTTAGTGCCTTCGTCTCAAAATATGACATTAATTTTTAGGCAAATGAAGAGTATTATTTTTTTAAATCTATACTTATAGTATATTAAAGTAGGCCAAACTTGATAAGGTGTTGCCACATAAGCCAAAAAAGGTGATTCTTGCATTCTTAGGCTTCCAACTCATCCATCCCCTAATTAATTTGTGATGTTTTGAATTCTCCCTAATAGCTATTAACATTCATAGTCTCTAATAGTTATGTGAATGGTTACTTCTTACAAGTTAACTTTTATTTCTTAATTTTATTGTATTCTACTATATAAGTTATTCTATTAGTTTACATCAATAGTTAATGTTATAGTCTTTGAAATAATAGAGTAGGATAGCTACTTCTTCTAATAGTGTCTTCAAATAGTTATCACTACTCCTACTATTTATACTATTAGATAATAGCAATGCATTGAATTGATCATTACATGCATGAGTCTCTTGATGTTTCATTTCTTTAACTTGCAAATTTTTAACTTTTGAAGACACTATTAGATGCATGGAACGGTTCTTGCATGATGGAATATGGAATGGCAAGGGTTTTGTGGAAGAATAAATGATAGATGGAATATGAAAGACAATGAATGGCATGGGTTTTGTGGAAGAAATTGAGTCACAATGATTAATGATCACTTACTTCTTAGAATGATATATATGCCATGAGAGGTAACTTGGAATGGCTGTGAAAACCCACCCCAGCTGTTAGTGAAAAGAGGTGCATAGTTGATTTGAGGTAATTTCTAACCATCAGTATGTTTATTATCTTATGTATTTGATAATTTATTTCCTATGAATGTTTGCTAATTTACCTATTAAATCAGTACCAGGAGGAAGTATCAAACTGTTGGCTGAGAATACTTTAGCCATTCAAATGTGAAATCAAACAAAACCGACTTATTCATTTGATAGAAAAGCATACTGATTTCACTTCAGCAAATAAATACAGCATGCTGATTTGAATTCTTTTAGAATTTAAGCATAAGGTAGCTTCTTCCTTGGTTTTTGGATCTTACTCAGGTTTTTATTTTCAGGAGTGTTGCCCAAGTATTTTAGCTCAGAGTGGTCGGTAGCTCAGTTCCATTTGGTTGAAGGTTCTCAATACATCGTTACTTTCGGTCAGCAGAAGAATACAATGGTTATTCTTGGCTTGGATGGAAGGTTAGTTTATGGTGTTGCCAAAGTATTTATATGATAATATGTTTTCCAACTTCATATCTATCCTTCCAGTGGTTATTGGATGTCAAACTGATACATGTTAAATATTTTGCAGTTTCCATCGTTGTAAATTTGACCCAACTACTGGGGGAGAGATGACTCAGCTGGAATACCACAATTTTCTGAAGCCTGAAGGAGATTTTTAACTAATAATTCTAGCGCAAGAAAGCAAGAAAGAATTTGAAGTTTTATATACTCTTTTTGGCCAAGCAATAAGATGTACTCCATTAGGCTTTAGTTACTACTGTTTTTTTTCTTTTTTCCTTCTAGGCCAATGAATAAGGTACTTGAATTTGAGGGGATATTTTTCTTATTTAGAAATGTAACCTTTATTTTAGTACTTAGAAATGTAACCTTTATTTTAGTACGAATCAAAATAGAATGAAATATTTATTGTGTGACGGAGGGAGTATTTTTATCATATAATTTGGGACGAAAAAATTAAAAAATTATCTCCTGACAAATAAATGAGGTAAAGTTTATCATTTTCATAGGGCGACAAAATAAAAAAAATGTAATTTTTATTTTAAAGTAATATGAGAGTGAAAGGGATTGTGAGTGAAATTGATAAATGTGACTCATATTTTATGGGTGTGAGTATAAGAAGTGTGATATGTGTAATATATAATTAATAAACTTATGCCATTTAAGGAAAGGTGATACTTTTCATGAGACACCCTTTTAAGTAAAAAGTGAAGCTTAAGTTGATACAGAGGAAGTATACTTTAAGCCATTTCTTTTCACATACATTACATAACACAATGGATATGAATGAAATATTACAAGTTTCATACATGTGTTATAATAATTGAAAAATAAAACTCTCACTCCCATATAAATTTCCTTTATCCAAAAGATCAAACATTTACTATTAAAATAGGACGGAGGAACTCCAACAAAATTCAAAATAATATATTGCTCGACTTTAATGTCAACTTTAAATTGTTATTGGCAAATATATTGTGTAAATAAAATTTTCTTTTAAAAATAAAGGTAATATGTTAAAGACAAAAAGCAAATTATTAAAATGAAAAAGTCAAATAGTACCCGTGCGAAGCACGGGCTTCTCCCTAGTATTCATTGAGACGAAGGAAGTAATGCTCATTTATTTGGACAAAAAATGTAGTATTATTTTTTGGTTATTCATTTTGAGTCGAAAGTAATATTTATTTTTGAAATGAAAAATATTTTTTTTATAGAAGTACATTTTTTAAAATACTTATTTGAGATGAAAAAAATAATATTTCTATTTAGTTTTCTTTATTAATACATAATTTTTGTATTATTATTTTGTAATTTAAAGTGAGACGAAGTACAAACTTTACTTTACTTTACTTTGGACTTTGGTTTGGTGGACTTTGGTATGGTTGACTGTTAATTTGAAATCGCTACATCATGTAGCGATTTCAAATTTAGTTTTTTTTTTTTAAATAACATAAATATTAAAATAAAATTTAGCAAATTTAAAATCGCTACACCGCGTAGCGATTTTAACCGAAAAAATTATAAACTCGCTACACGGTGTAGCGAGTTTCAAAAAGTTGGACCTTTTGGGAAAAAGTTTGAACAGTAAGTCACTTTGGTAAATAAAATTATAAAAATGTATTATTTGAAAAAAAAATCATGAAATTTATTAGATATCAAACTTAAATCTATAGCATATATTTCCTTTAATTAGGTATGAAGAAATTTAAATTAATGAAAAGAAGGAAAACTTTAAACTACTACCTCATATATGAAAAGAAAAAAAATATACCCATTTAATATTTTGTGCAGAACAACAAGCAAGGAGATGGGAACAAGGCATGCGATAGGCAACCCATTTACCACATGTGCAGGTGCGCTCATTCAGTCGGACAATCTGTATATTTCCTCCGTGATCACCCTGACGTGCGGTTGTCACTTGATACACCCCCATTTCGTGATTGTTGAACCTCCTGACGTGACGTGTTGCCGCTTTTGTAGTGTTCTTCAAGTAGTGATAACTGACTTTCTGGCTGAATTGGTGTCGGGGATTGATGTTAGGGTTATCAGGATTACCTCCTAAGGCATTGATTGAAAATCCATGCCTTACTTGAAAGTACTCCACACAACGATAGAAGGCGGTTTCAACAATTGGCCGTGATTGGCATCCCACGAGCTCCCTTCATCACACCATTGAAAACCTCGTACATGTTGGTAGTCATGATGCCATACACCGTAACCACCATCGTGTGCCAATGTCCATTTTCTAGCATCCAAATGCTGAAACCATGCAATTGCCTCGGGCTTAATTCCACGGATACTCTCTAAGATAGATTTCAATTTTCTATCTTGAGTTGCTCGACCCGCTCTCCAGAACAGATACTTCAACCCTTCCCCTTTATACTTTTCCAAGAAATTTTCTCGCATATGTCTCAAGCAAT
Source organism: Adenophora triphylla var. japonica (assembly GCA_022495995.1). Classification (NCBI taxonomy): domain Eukaryota; kingdom Viridiplantae; phylum Streptophyta; class Magnoliopsida; order Asterales; family Campanulaceae; genus Adenophora; species Adenophora triphylla. Next base: position 99,226 of record JAFEMH010005769.1, read on the forward strand.
ATCGATGATGCACGTTTGGCCACCACGTATCTTCACCTACAGTCTTCAGAATGCCCCAATGACGGTTAGATATCAAGCATACTTCACGACTCTTGATAATATGCTTGCAAACCAGGTATAAGAACCAACGCTAGTTCGGCCAGTCCTCCTTTTCAACAACGGCAAAGGCAAGCGGAAGTATGCTGTCTTGGGCGTCAACACCCATGGCAATCAGTATTACCCCTTTATATCTACCATGCATAAATGTTCCATCCATGGAAATGACTGGCCGACAATGAGAGAAAGCTTCAATGCAAGGCCCAAATGCCCAGAATACCTGTCGAAACATGGAGGCCTCACCGACAGGAGGAGGAGGTGTAGAGTACTCAACAATTGTCCTCGAATTGTATTTTTGAATGCCTGCTAGGACGCGGGGTAACCTCTTGTAAGATTCCTCCCAATCTCCAAAAACCTCTGCAATGCCCTTCTGCTTTCCACACCATGCCTTCTTGTAAGTAATTACCTTGTCGAACCTACTAGAGATGTGTGCAATAATGACTCTAACCTTGACATCTGAATCGGCCTTAATAACACCAACGACTTCCCGACCGATAAACTTGGCATCTAGATTGGGGTGATCTTGACTTGTTCCAGAATATAAGCAGCAGTGAGGAGCCTTATACTTGGTCACTTCCCAATAGCCAAACTTCTTCCTACTCACACGAACATAAAAATGACATGGATAATTTTTCAACAGACACTCAATTACCCATGTGTTCGGTGTGCTCTTTCTTACCCTGAACCTGCGATTGTTTTTAATATGGAACCTTTTTATATTAAATTGTGCCTCGTTCTTGCCAGGAAAGCGTATCCCTTTAGCAATCGGCTGTTGTTCCGGATCCCAAACTGGAAAACTATGTGCATGATCGTAATCAATCAAGCCTTGTTCTTGTCGAGCAGATGTACCAATATCACTGTAAAAGGGATAACTCGCTCTCTCATATCTTCAATTTTGCGGCACTTCATAGTGAACAAGAGGTGCTTCCACATCATCATCAATCGGCCCATCATCACCGGCTCCCAAATCGACATCAGAATCACTACTACCCTCCTCATATCTTCAATTTTATTACTTATATTTTTTTACAAAAAGGTATATAAAAATCGATAAATATCAAACAACATAACAAATAAAAAACAATATTTTTTTTGAAAAGCACGGTTCAAACCGGAACCGGAACCGTACGGACGGTTCGGAACCGGGAACTGGAACCGTCCATATCCGATCCGGTTACGGTTCAAGTGAGGCCGGTTTTGTGAACTGTCAGTTCAGAACCGAAACCGCCGGTCTGAACCGGCTAGGCATCTCTATTTAAGATGTTAGTTAGTAGTGAATTTTTTTATAAAAAATTATATAAAAAAAGTATATAATATAATATTAAAAAAAAGACGGACAATAGTATTTACTTTTTTATTTTTTTTTGGATAAATAAAACTATTTGAGATGACAGTTAGTAGTGAAAGTTTTTACAAAAAGTTATATTAAAAAAGTTAAGAATTTTTAAAGAAATGAAAGTTTATGAAAGAAAAAAGAGAGACGGACAATAGCATTTACTTTTTTATTTTTTTTTGGATAAATAAAACTATTTGAGATGTTAGTTAGTAGTGATTTTTTTTACAAAAAGTTATACTCCCTCCGTCCCACTTCAATTGGTCCCGGGGTGAATTTCACGGTTTTTAAGAAAAGTGAATAAAGTGGGTAGAAATTAGAAGAGAGAGAATGTAAAAGTTAAATGTGTGGTAGGGAATAGGAGAGAGAATGTAAAAGTTAAAAATATTTAATAGGAGAGAGAATGTAAAAGTTAAATGTGTGGGAGGAATAGTAAGTTAATGATTGGTTTTTTTTGTAAATATGTGGAGATGATAAGGGTATAAATATATGGAAAACTTTCCATTTATGGAATTGATCAATTGAAGTGGGACGTTCCAAAAAGGAAAGTGGACCAATTGAAGTGGGACGGAGGGAGTATAAAATAACTCAGTGGCGAAAATTTTCGCCGGTGAAATTACAATTTTAATTAAATTAAATTACCTCAAAATTCCGCCGGTGGACATTGGCGGAATACCATTTCTGTCGGTGTACACCGGCGGAAATTAGACTACCGGACCGCTGCGACGCGCTGCCACTGTCGGACCATCGACGAAATTATTCCGCCGATGGGTATGCAGCAGCGACGAAAATGCCGCTTTAGCGGCGAAAATTTCCGCTGTTAAAACATGTTTTTCTGGTAGTGAGTTCCAATTTTTGTGTGGGTCATTTTTGATATTTGAACATTTATAAGGCGCTCTTGATAAATAAAACTGGAACAAATGAATGTAGTCAAAGGCTGTCCGGTGAGAGCTTGAGCGGGAAAGGTCCAAAATCACTTCACCCTTTATTTAATAATAGATTTATTGCATTTTTTTACAATGATCTCAAACAATCTAAATACAAAACCCAATTGTCTAAGCTCAAAACTCAATATTTTTAATAATAAAATTCTCTAAGTCTCGTTATTATTCTATGATTCAACAACTTTCAATAATACTAAAACTTAAGAAAAGTAGGAAATAATGACATTGAATAAAAAGAACGACGAAAGACGAAAAAAATTAGAGAGAAGTCGATATTCGAGCATGCCTTTAGCATTGTTGCTCGTGAAGGTAACTTAAGGTCCTCGACTAAATAATATGTCTTGCCTTAGGCCCCAAATTCCACTGGACCGACCGTGGAGGTTGGAGACTACAACTCACTCGAAGAAGGAAGGGGTGCTACGTCGTTCATTCGTAAGGGAGGGTTTTTCATGAACGAAGTTTGACCGACATCAATAGGATTTAAAGTTGAGATGGGCTTGAAGGATGACCAGCAGGGAGAAAAAGGGACAACTGGCATGGAGGCGGACGGGGAATGACAGTTATTGGAGGCTGTCGAAGAATATATTGGTCTCGTAGGGGTAGAGGGAAGGGGAAGATGGTTGAAGGGGATGGTGAGCGTAATTTAGGGATTGAGTGGGGAAGGGTAGTTTGGAGAATTTAAGTTTTCCTTGAATTAAGGGGGCCTTGGGAAATATATATTCATACGTATGGATACTAAAGAAATAATGAGAATAGTCTATCCTCTTTAAGAATTTGGATAGTTTTGGTGGGCTTGGGGGAATAAATCCAAAATTAAAACCAATAAATCAGAAAAAGAAAGTCACTGAACAGGCCCCCAGCCCAGAGTTCAAATTCACATGGCGATTACAGAAGCATATCCTTTTCTTCACTCTGCTTCAAAATCACCTCAACGAAAGCAGATGCTTTTCTTGAAATCTCATCTGGGTTTATTCTCGGTTATGTTGTTAAAGGCGAGTGATTTCCTTGATCACCTCAAGAATAAGAGAGAAAGAGACGGAAAATTAGGGGAAAATGTATGCTTCTTTGGGAAATCTTACAAATGGATTGGTTAAATATTTCCCAAATCAAGATTTTACAGTGGTAAGTATTTAGTGCTTGTTTGGTACAAAACAATGATAATTTTGTTTTATTTTAGTTTCAAACAAGTTTCATGATTATTATTTTATCATTTTGCATTTGGATTTGACTTTGTTAATCATCTATCATAAGTTCTTGTGAATTGGTATTGTTTAAGATGAAAATATGAACTTTCAGAAGGAATTGATACAAGTTTGTGTGTTTATTTGTTATTTGTAAATTGTAATGAGTAATGTTGGTAGTGTTCAGTTGTGATAGAGAATCAGCAAAAAGGCAAAAATTCAAAGTTTTTTTTTTTTTTGCTTATCATTATTCTTTTTGATAAACAAGCTACTATCTCCATTCAGGTGACTAGGGTACTTAATAAATTTCTACAAATCTGTGGTTCTCACTATTTCCTGTAGGATCAGGGGTTCCATGCTCTCTGTTGTAGCTTTAGCATTTTTAACTGAATGTACTCCCTCCGTCCCAGAATAAATGTCGCAGTTGACTTGTCAACGTTTTTTTAAGGATGTTGCTTTACTAGTTTGTACATTACTTGTACAATGATAAAATTGCACCAAGTCACTTTCCTTATTTAGAAACGCGACGTTAATTTTTGGAACTAACCAAAATGGAAAGTGCAACATTTATTTTGAACAGAGGGAGTATGTGTTAGGCAAGTAAGCACATACTCTTATTAGCTATTTACTGATTTAAGATGCTTCTTTCCTTTTTGCTCATTCAAAGTGAGAAGCCACCATGCCTTGCATCACGGATATACTAGTACGACCATGCTATATGCTACTGCAGTTTTCCCCAACTAAGAGATAATAGTATAGATACTACAATTTGTTTTTTTGGTGCCAATCAATATGTTAGTCCTCTTTTTTTCTTGGTTATGTTAGTGCTTGCTTGTGTTCTCAAATAAGTTATTAAACTATATGAAAATAACCTCTCAACTAATTTCATTACAGGCCCCTGAGTGTAACTTGTTTGGTCCTTCAAAGCGACAGGCTAGACTTTTAGTTCAACAAGAAAAGTTCCTCAAAGTTCTCCGGATTTTTCCGCGATCAAGATTCTCAACGCATGTGAGGGTATGTTTCTGTGATGAATATTTATAACAGGGGGTTGTTGGAAGGGAATAAAGGAGTTCGGTGAACTTTAATAATTTAACGTGTAACCATTTGATAAAAATTATTGTGTGGGGAAGCACATGTATGTGGTGCATTCTTAAACTAATGTAAATTTTTGATATTCCACCAGGCAGGGAACAGTTTTATGATCTCAGCTGTTCAGATTGATAAGAATCCAGCCATGAAAGCTATCAAAAATGATCCAGAAAATATTGGTATCTTGTCTGTGGATCCTGGTTTGGAACCGTATAAAGACCACATCCAAGGTAGAATGAAAAGATATGCGGAACAGAAATTGCTTATTGAAGAATATGAAGGAAGCATTGAGGATTTTGCACAAGGTAATCTTATAAAAACAACAAAAAAGATTATTCGCGTTTCCGTTTTACTTTTATTGTGAAAGAGAATCGGAAATGTTGAGACATAAAGCCCCACATCAGTGAAAGACAATATAAGAGATTAATAATACTTGTGGCGGACAAGTCCCTTCAGATGTAACATGTGAACAATTAAAATCTTTATCAAAAGCGAAAAGAAGAGTTCCATGATTACTCCAGATATCCAGGTATCTTCGGAGTGAACTCCTAAATAGTTAGACCAAATGCTGAGTTGAGTTATCTGCGGGACCCCCCCCCAGCACGTATAAATATGTGCTACCATATCCTTCAAAAGTAGAAGTGGGAGGTTATTGTTTGTCTGTTCCATATTACTTAATGAATGACCATATAACCTGGAATGTGATCTTTTATACATTTGAGTTATGGCATATTAAAAGAAACCTTGATCAGTTTATGTTGATAGACCCACTATTACAATCCGACTTATATAATTTTTATTATAATAATCCATCAGTTCAAATGCTTTGAGGATTTAACGTGAGTTTCTTTAAAATGCTAATTTGTTTTTCCCTCGGTTGAACAACCTATGCAGTATGATGGCTGTAGCGGAGTACAAAAATACATTATATCAGTTGAACTCGCTTGCCATTTAAACATACTTCTAATCTATTTCTGACAAATAATTGTTTTTCACGTCATATATAGGTTATCTAAAATTTGGTTTGAACAGAGAAGATGGTGGTATTATGTATCGTGAGTGGGCTCCTGCTGCTCAGTAAGTTCTTCAAGCAATACTCATTTTACTTTTATCTCCCTAACTAGCAACGGCAATTACAAATTCATTCTAGTTGTTAATAGCTTCTTGCTAAGTTCTACTTCGGAGTGTCTGTGAGCAGGGAAGCACAACTAGTTGGGGACTTTAATGGATGGGATGGTTCCAACCACAAGATGGAAAAGAATCAGTTTGGGGTATGGAGCATCAAGATTCCAGATGCTGGTGGGAATCCAGCCATTTCTCATAATTCAAGAGTTAAGTTCCGATTCAAGCATGGCAATGGTGTTTGGGTTGACCGAATCCCGGCTTGGATTAAGTATGCTACTGTTGACACCACTATATTTGCCGCACCTTATGACGGTGTGTACTGGGATCCACCAGTTTCAGAAAGGTACACTGTCCTTTTATCTTTTTTTCAGTTGGATACTCGAAGATGTTTTGGTTTTATCTTTTTTTCATGGTTGTACCCTAATGAAGATTTGAGAAATTCTAATACATCACAAAATGAGTGTTCCTTTTTAGTTTTTGCAACATCAAAAGAAGTTGACTTTTTTGTCATTTTGGTGGCACAACATGAATGCTCTTAATGTACAATGTATAAATGCAACTCCACATTTGCACATGATAGATGTAAAGGCGAATTGAGCAGTTCAAAAGTCAAGGCAATTGTCGATTTATATGAAGCAAAAAATAAGAAAAAAGATATCAAGAATTGTGTTTCTTGTTTGATGTGATTCCATAAAAAGAAGGGATAAAGTGTACTCTTCTTCATTCAAGCATTGAGTCTAAATATAAACAGGGTCGACTGGTGTTTGAGGTCAATTCCTTTACTTTTTTTTTTGAACTTGGTCAATTCTTTTATTGATGCAGGTATCAGTTCAAACACCCCCGTCCACCACAGCCTGCAGCACCACGGATATATGAGGCTCACGTTGGGATGAGTAGTTCAGAACCCCGTATAAATTCATACAAGGAGTTTGCAGATAATATTTTGCCTCGTATTGTGGCAAACAATTACAACACGATCCAGTTAATGGCTGTGATGGAGCATTCTTACTACGGTTCATTTGGGTATCACGTTACAAATTACTTTGCTGTCAGCAGCAGATCTGGAACTCCTGAGGACCTTAAGTATTTGATTGACAAAGCCCACAACTTAGGTTTACGTGTCTTAATGGATGTTGTTCACAGCCATGCTAGTAATAATGTCACAGACGGACTTAATGGCTTTGATGTGGGCCAGGGTACTCAAGATTCTTATTTCCATACCGGAGATCGAGGATACCATAAGCTGTGGGATAGCAGACTTTTCAGTTATTCTAACTGGGAAGTCCAAAGATTCCTTCTTTCCAACTTAAGGTGGTGGCTGGAAGAGTTTAGATTTGATGGGTTTCGGTTTGATGGAGTAACTTCAATGTTGTATCATCACCATGGAATAAACAAGACATTTGCAGGTTATATTCATGTGGGTGATGGGGTTTAATTTTATTTTTTCCTACCAAAATTTCTTCCCACTTTTTTCTTCTTTTTAATTTCTTCTCAACTCTTTCATTTTTTTTTAAATTATCTATTTTACTTTTATTTTTATTTTTACTTTCCTTTTATACAATTTTTTTTCTATTGTTTTTTCCTTCTCCAAATTTTTCTTCCCGCCTATTTCTTCTTAGCTTTTTTTTTTTCCCATTGACGATTACATATGATGATTCATGTTAGCCAATCCCAAATCATTCTGAGACTTTGTTATTGTTGTTGTTGTAGGTTATGATGATTACTTCAATGAGTCAGCAGATGTGGATGCTGTAGTTTATATGATGCTTGCTAACCATCTGATTCATTCTATCTTGCCTGATGCAACTGTGATAGCTGAAGATGTTTCTGGTATGCCTGGACTTGGTAGGCCCGTCTCTGATGGAGGAATTGGGTTTGACTTCCGTCTGGCAATGTCTATTCCTGACATGTGGTACCATATGAAGTTTAAGAGAGATGAAGAGTGGTCTGTGGGTGAAATATGGTGGAGTCTAACAAATAGGAGATATACCGAGAAGTGTATTGCTTATGCTGAGAGTCATGACCAGGTAAAGGAATTGAAGGATCTTGTTTCCATATACTCCCTCTTTTTCAAATTGAATATCCATTTTCTAATGACCTCCCTACTTTCACCAATGTTAATAACCAGCCAAGTTACGTTTTGTCTCCCAAAGTATCCACCAAATCTCATTTTGCACCTTTGAAAAATGGGTTTGTTTGGTACTTTAACTTTGAAATCGTCCCACTTTGCCCCCTGACATGACTTGACCAAGGGTTCATCCTGAAATGATCTTCCATTTTTTTTAATTTTTTTTTTTTGTGTCAACACGAAGGCACTTTGACAACAACAACAACATTACCCCAGCGCCACAAATGCTCTCATCTACGTTGGGGTAAGGAGGGGGGGGTCGGATGTATGCAACCTTGCCCTTGTATTAAAGCACAAAGAGGATGTTTCCGGATGACCCATAACGAAAATTGCATGGACTGACTGCTGCTTCGTAAGAAAGAAGCGCAAACAGTTTAGTGAGCCATTTTGCTTTATTCCATCGTATTTTCAAGCCAAATAATAGTGAATCTTTGTCTCCATCGGGAATTATGGAAAAGTACTTTGAGCAGTAAATTTAGGTTAATTTAATTATCCTAATGAGCATCTAAAAGTAGTTACCGATAGTATCTATAATGAGAAAAGTATCTTTTCGTCCCTAAAGTACTTTAAGTTTTACCTTTTCGTCTCTAAACAATTTTTTTTTTACCTTTTCATCCTTGACCTATCGTTTTAAGGATGATGTAGTCCCTCCAGTTAACGGGCGTTTAATAATCCATTAAATTCGCTGATGTGGATATTTGAAGAGTAAAATTGCAAAATAATGAACTAAAGAGTTTAAATCAAAATTTTACAAATCCCTCAATCTCTCTCTCTGCGTTTCTTCTTCTTCTCTTCACTTCCTCGTTTCCTCATGCCTCTTTCACCCTCTCCACGACCGCCACACACCCTCTCTCTCTGCGTTTTTAATTACAACCCTACCCTTCTCATTTTTACATAGATTTCTCATTCTTCTCTCTTTCACCCTCTCCTCCACGACCGCCACACCCTCTCCTATGGCCGGTCGCCTTCTCCGACGGATTGCCTCCTATGCCCAGTCATGTCCTCCGCCATCGCCTTCTCCGATGCAAGGCTGTCTACATCTTCTTCTTTTGTTTTCTCACTGATTCCAAGATCTATAACTTTCGGTAATATCTTTCGCCGGTGAATGAAGGAGGCCGACGGATTTGATGGTGGTGATTGGCGGCTCATCTTAGGTCCGATGAGGCTGATTTTGGTGGCGATGGCTTCGTCTTCTTGAGGGGAGTCCAGATCTGGTGTTCTTTTGCTGCTACATGCGTTTTTGTAAATAACACCAATTTTATCATCATAAATCCATTTCTTTTTATTTCATCTTCCTAAAACACAATTCCAAATCTGGGAATTCTAATACTTTAGTCTTTCGATGGAGTTATTGTAGTTGGGTGCCATAGATTTATCTGCCGATTTGAGCATTCAAAATGGTGGGTTTTGAGTTCGGATATAAGGTTTGGTTTTGAGTTCAGATTTTGCTCTCACCCTCATGCCATCCCTCGATTCAATTCGTTTTGAGTTCGGATTTGGGTTTTTCAGAACTGATATTTTTGATTTTGAGGTTCAGTTTCAAATCTGAATCTGAAATTGATTTTGTTGAACGAATGATAGGATTTGAGAAATATTTTGATTTTTTTTTCAAAATTTTCGGGATTTTGACAAAGGTGGTGATAGTGATGGGATGTTGTTAATTTTGATGGTGGTTAAGATGGTGGTGCTAGCTTTAAAAGTTAATGGAGAGGGAAGAAATTTAAAATAAATTAGTGAGTATTTAGAAAAAAAAATGGTGTTATTTTAAGAAGGTGGTGGTGGTGGTGGCGGGGGTTCCGCTCTTAGCCCCTTTCTTTTTGCTTTGATAATGGACGAATTGACGAGGTCAGTCCAAGATGATATTCTAAGGTATATGTTGTTCGCAGATGATATTGTGCTGATTGATGAGACAAGAGAGGGTGTTGAAAGTAAATTGGAGTTGTGGAGACACACTTTGGAATCTCGAGGTTTTCGACTAAGCAGAAGCAAGACTGAATATTTGGAGTGTAAGTTTAGCAGAGTTGGAAGTAGGGAGGCAGGGGCGGTCACATTTGATGGAAATATTGTCCAAAAATCTGAGTTTTTTTCGCTATCTTGGATCCATTATCCAAAAGGATGGAGAATTAGATGGTGATGTGGCTCATAGGATTAAAGCAGGTTGGTTGAAGTGGAAGAGTGTCACAGAGTTTCTATGTGATCGCGGCATGCCCAATAGATTAAAGGGAAAATTCTACCGCATGGCAATTAGGCCGGCATTGCTTTACGGCACCGAATGTTGGGCCGTGAAACAGTTTCACGTGCATAAGATGAATGTGGCGGAGATGCGTATGCTTCGATGGATGTGCGGTCATACAAGAAAGGATCGATTGGGGAATGAGGTGATCAGAGGTAAAGTAGGAGTTGCACCTATTGAGGATAAAATGAGGGAAAATCGTCTGAGGTTGTTTGGACATGTGAGAAGGAGACTGTGATGCACCGGTTAGGAGGCCGGAACAGTGGAGAAATGATAAAATGGCGAGGGATAGGGGAAGACCCAAACAAACTTGGATTAGAGTGATTGAGAATGATATGAGTTTACTTGGAGTGGATGAAAGTATGGTGTTGAAGAGGCCGGAGTGGAGGGCAAAAATCCATGTGGGGGGCTGATTTATTTATATTTATTTATTTATTATTATTATTATTATTATTTTATTTATTTATTATTTTTCCAACAACCTTTTCTCACGATGACATATGAGGATTTATGTTAGCCGACCCCAAATTATTTTGGGACTAAGGCTTTGTTGTTGTTGTTATTGTTGTTGTTGCCCTCTATAATTTACAAAAATACCAACATAACCTCAGCTGTATGCCACATAAGCAAAAATGCCATATCACCATGACACATCAGCGAATTTAACGGATTATTAAACGCCCGTTAACTGGAGGGACTATATCATCTTAAAATGATAGGTCAAGGGTGAAAAGGTAAAAAAAAAATTGTTTAGAAACGAAAAGGTAAAACTTAAAGTACTTTAGGGACGAAAATGGTACTTTTCTCTATCTATAATGGTGTATCAATAATAAGTTTTAAAATTTCATTAGGATAATTGAATTAACCTAAATTTATTGCTCAAAGTACCTTCGTTTTAACAAAAAAAAAATGGGATGATCATTTCGGGATGGAGAGAGTATGATTTACAGGGTAAACAACAATGCGATTTAGCCTTTTGCATATTTCTGAGTCTTGTTGAGTTTCCAGGTCTACTGACTTGGGGGTTTACAGCTACTTCCTTATTAAAATCTTTCACTATGGTATCATTGCGTATCTTCTTTCGCAATATTCTTTTGGATTTCTTCCTTCTTCCTTAATGATTTGAATCTTGTTGTTTGTGCCATAAACAGGCTATTGTGGGAGGCAAGTCACTTGCTTTTTCCCTCATGGACGATGAAATGTATTCTGGCATGTCTTGCTTGACAGATGCTTCTCCAACTATTGAGCGCGGGATTGCACTACACAAGGTTCACTTTGCTGTTTTTATATCTGCTTTCCTTGAACTATTGACGCAGCACGGAAGCACGATAGATTTCGTGATTAGCGCACTAATCACAAGAATTCTTCAAGCGAAGAATCCTCAAACACAATACTGGAATCCACCAGCAGTAATCTGGAATCCACCAGGAATTAAGAGAAAAACTCTTCAATTTTAATTAATCAAAAGCTAATTTTCGGATTACACCACTAGGCCTATTTTATAGTGCCCATAAAACTTGAAAAACAATCCTAAACCTTCTAGAATTACTCCTAACCTATATGGTAACTAAATAGGACTCAAAAACTAGTAAATCTTTTCAAAATCTACTCTAAAATCATCCCTAATCAACCTATTAAAATTAATGACGAAAATAAGCAATAAAATATAAACTAAAACAAATTAAGTCCTAAGATAGTAATTAAAATATAAAATTAATTGATATATTTGACTTGTCAAATATCCTTTCTTGTGCAGATTCCTTCCTCGGTTCCTCCTACATCAGTCACCCATTCTTCAAAAGAACTCGACCCCGAGTTCACATCCGATGTTTGAAAGGAGCCATTCCATCGAAATAAATACTTGGAATAAATTCGCCCCTTTTGCAAGATTTGATGTAAACCAATTTTGTCCGGATAAAAATTAAAACTATCAATCCCATCCATCAGTTGATCGTTCGTCCCATCTTCCTCGGGGTCAACAATGAATGAAAAATTAGCGTCCTCCATGAACTCTCCCACAATCTCCCCATGATCAATAATAAAATTATCATCGTATTTAAATTCTTATTGTCCAATCAATAACACCTGACAATATCAAAAGTTGATGGTGCGGACCAAGTAATACCACCCGCATCGTCATTCATGGGCTCAACTAGGCATGATCATGGACCATAATACTTGAAGGAATAATTTCACTATATACGAATAATTTCGTATTTTGCACTTAAATCTTCCCTTTCCTCAACCTTCTCTTGATTCGACAAGGGAAGCTATTTGGAAGGATGGATTTGTCAACCTTCGAATTTAATTCTCCTCCGTTTGAATTTGATCCTTTCTTTTCAATCGTCTCGACGCGGAGAGCTTTCTTCGCAACTTTCTTCTTGAGCACAATTTTGTTGATACGCAACAAGACCTCGAAGGCGCTCCGACGTTCTTCTTGACACGTTCATAGATTGCGGATCTACGCGCTTTCGGTTTAATCTTGGCAGTGTAGTGATCGACTTTGTCGGCATAAAAATTGGCTTCCATCCTATGTTCTTTGCTAAGCACTCGCTCCCTTGATGCTCGATTCGGATCTCGATTGATTTATATTTACGCACAAGTCGATCATGCTTGTCCGCTTCGTCGAGTTCTTCTTCCTCTAACTCTAGAAAATATTGTTCCTGTTGTCGAGCACGATCCAATCGACGATCTATTTCGTGAATAACCTTGTCATCAGATCTTGTTACTTGAACCCCCATAACGAATCAACGATGAAAAGACAGGATATGGCCTGCTTTGATACCAACTGACGCAGCACGGAAGCACGATAGATTTCGTGATTAGCGCACTAATCACAAGAATTCTTCAAGCGAAGAATCCTCAAACACAATACTGGAATCCACCGGTGATGTCTGGAATCCACCAGGAATTAAGAGAAAAACTCTTCAATTTTAATTAATCAAAAGCTAATTTTCGGATTACACCACTAGGCCTATTTTATAGTGCCCATAAAACTTGAAAAACAATCCTAAACCTTCTAGAATTACTCCTAACCTATATGGTAACTAAATAGGACTCAAAAACTAGTAAATCTTTTCAAAATCTACTCTAAAATCATCCCTAATCAACCTATTAAAATTAATGACGAAAATAAGCAATAAAATATAAACTAAAACAAATTAAGTCCTAAGATAGTAATTAAAATACAAAATTAATTGATATATTTGACTTCGTCAAATATCCTTTCTTGGTGCAGATTCCTTCCTCGGTTCCTCCTACATCAACTATCCTCCTTTTGCACAAGAACCCCCTCCCCCCCCAAAAAAAAAAAAAAAACCTCCACTAAAACAAGATCCTGCATCAGTCTCTCTCTCTCTCCCCTGACGGATTCCGTCTACTCTAGATGGCAACAATGCTAGTTGAATGGGCAAACATGTTTTTTTCTTAAGGGATTGATTGCTTTCTAGTTCAGATGTATAGTTGCAGTACTTTGCTCGGACTTCCTCGTTTGGTGTTTGACGAATCTAATGCATAACATATATGTTATGTTATGCAGATGATTCATTTTATATCCATGGCATTGGGTGGAGAAGGCTACCTCAACTTCATGGGAAATGAGGTAAACATCAGAACTCCTGAAGTAATGGCTCACTAATGCTACAATCTTTTGATGCACATTAAATTGAATTGGAGAAAATAACATAATTTTCTACTTTGAAGGCTAATATTGTAATTTGCCATTACCCAAGTAGAACCCAACTATCATACCCAAATTGCCACTCCTACTCCGGGATCCATAATTTTTAGTTTCCTTATCCTTACCAAGTCACTTTCTATAAAAACTCGTTGCAGTTAGGTCATCCTGAGTGGATTGATTTCTCTAGAGAAGGAAATGGTTGGAGTTATGAAAGATGCAGACGTCAGTGGGAGCTAGTCGATGCTGAAAACTTGAGATACAAGGTCCAAAATCTCATTGTATTGACAGTAGCACTATTTCACACACATATTTCCTAATATCTATCTTATACTCTCTCCCCCCCCCCTGCCAAAATGAATGACCATTTTGAATTTAAGTGTTATTTTGAAAATGTATTTTTAATAGAAAAAATCATAAACATTCTTGATATTCACTTTCAAAATTAGTTTTGCAAAAATATAATGAATATGATTTTTTATTTTTATTTTGAAAAAAAAAATCATTTAGGGACAGTTTTTTGATGGAAAATTTTCAAAAGGTCATTCATTTGGGACTAAAATGGTCATTCAATTTGGGACGGAAGGAGTAGTTGATTTTTCATACTGGTTACAAACAACTGATTTTTAATATGATGTTGTCCTCTGATCCAAAATCCAGTTCATGAACAAATTTGATAGAGCTATGAATAAACTTGATGAAAAGTTTTCATTCCTTGCTTCAACAAAGCAGATAGTGAGCAGCAAAAATGAACATGACAAGGTAAAGATGTTCTTCAGATATTGAAAAGGGTACTCAAAGAACATCATCATATTGATCCTATAATATTCTTTACTTATACATTGGTTGTTTTCTTCTATGATCCTCGAACTCGGGTACGAGTGTTTGACACGGGTACGGATCCAAGTGTCAGATCCTCCAATTTTTTAAGATTTTACACCAAATTTAGTGTAAAATAGTCACACCCATACCCACACCCACACCCACACCCATGTCCCATCCTTTGGACACTTTTGGTCAAATTAAAGGGCCCGAGCATCACAGGTTTTCTTTGTTCCACAGGTTATTGTGTTTGAACGCGGAGAATTAGTTTTTGTTTTCAACTTCCATCAGGCGAATATATATGATGGGTATAAAGTAGGGTGTCACTTACCCGGGAAATACAGAGTTGCACTGGACAGTGATGCTTTGGAATTCGGTGGGCATGGAAGAGTAAGGAAATTCTACTCCTAATAACTATGGGTTGAACCATACTTGGTCATTGAATTTTAGGCCAATTTTCAATGTGATCACCAAACTTTTTTTTTTTTTTGCAAATGTTCTTATTGAACTTTTTCAGTTTTTCAAATGTGCTCACTTCGTCCATAACCTTGCTAAAATCTTAACGAAAGTTAGTCATGTTACTTTATATGACTAATTTTGTTAAGTTTTTAACCAAGTTGATGACGTGCATGCTGACTGGACTTAGGAGGTAAAACTTCCGCCTTTAACCAGGTACATGAGCCCCTCATGCCAAGGGATGGCAATTTGACCGAACCTGATCCGAACCGAAGGCGATTCGATCCGAAAAATTAGGATTTGGTTTGCAATTCTTAAAATTCGATCGGGTTCGGATCACGCTGCTAATCCGACCGAAATCTGACCCGATCCAACCCGAACCCTAAATAAAAGGTTAATCTAAAAGATAAATAAAATATATTTAACATTTTCCTAAATTTTATTTCTTTATTTGTGTTTGTAAGTGAGATGTTGAACTATTTTTTATGGAATATTAAACATTGTGCTTAAAAATAAATTTTACTTAATCATATTTGAGCTAAAAAAAAAAATAGACTTTTAGTATAATTCGGGTCGGATCGGGTCGGTCGCGTGAATTTAAGTTTTTCGGGTCGGCTCAGGTTCGGATCGGCAAAATTAAGATTCGTATCGGGTTCGTACCAGGACCGATCTGAACCCGACTCGTTGCCATCCCTACTCATGTCCCACCTAACAGCCATGCACGTCATCAACTTGGTAAAAACTTAATGAAAATTAGTTATATGAAGTTTATTAATCACTTACCAATACCATTTTTTAATGACGTGTCGGCGTTTAACTACTGTGACAGGTAGACAAAGGTATGGATCATTTTACGACTCCCGAAGGAATTCCTGGATTTCCAGAATCGTACTTCAACAACCAACCAAACTCCTTCAAAATACTCTTACCACCTCGGACATGTGTGGTATGTTCTGAGCTACAGTGTCTCTCTAGTTTGCTTCTGATGAGGCGAATTGCCAAATTGGTCTGAATAATCTCTCTTTTTCAAGGTCTTCTACAGAGTTGAAGAGAGCTCGGAAGAAAGCGATATTGAAGTCACCTCCGTCAGTGTAGATGAGAGTTTTGGGGACGATAACGAGGAATTTGAAGAACAAACTCATGTTATTCAGAGTAATTCAAATTTTTTAGCGGAACCCATTGAAGAAAACACATCATCCGATATCTTTCCTCACTCACAAACTTCAAAGAACTGACACTTGTTGTCAGAAATGAAACAAGAACTTTTGAAAAACCTGTAGAAGAAAACACAGTTTGAGTACATTATACGGGTTGTTATTGATTGAGTTGAGTTAGAACCTGTATTCCCTTAGGTCTTCATAAAAAAGTAATGCTTACAGATCAAGTTTTGTTCTCCCCCGACCCAAAATAAATGTTCGAAACTTTTCAAATTTATTCTTATCGAGCTTGTTTAAAAAGTTTTTCTTTTGAGATAATCAGGTTTGATGATTCGAACTTGAGTCGAATCGAGTTTCAAACTGTTCAGGTCAACCCGCAAAGTCTGATCCATTGACCAATCATGCAAGCCCGACACTTAAGGCCGTGGGCTACATGTTGGGCTAGGCCTAATTTTCCTATTCAGGCCCGGCCCGTATCTCGCTAGCCCCAACATTTTATATTTTTGTGAGTTTCAGTGAAAATGACAAAATACTGAATCAATGATTTTTCAGCACTATTTTCGTCGGCTTGCATAGATTTTTTTATTTTTTTTTTGAAAAAAAATAAATTAAAAGAAAAGCAAAACGGGCTTGGTTAACAGGTCTGGTCAAAGCCCAAATACATGTCTCTACATGGGCCGGGATGAGCCCGAAACCCGTACGCCCGCCTCAAACGGTCGAGGCTGGCCTCTCCCATATGGCCATCTCCGGTACCGGTGGCGGATGCACTCTGCTCCACAAGGCTTGATCAAATTAACAATTATCTCGGTTTGTCAGCTAAGAAATTTGAAATGGCTCGTCTAGGGCTTTGCTAATTCAATCTAGAAAATGGAGGAAGATCAGAATCAGATGACGAAGAACAAGTACAATATTATAGTGCCCACCTACAACGAACGTCTCAACATCGCTCTCGTCATTTTCCTCGTCTTCAAACACATCCCGTAAATTCTTCCTTCTTCTCCCTCTCTGATTCCTTCTATTATTGATATTTTTACACTACAGAGTCATTGAATGCATTCTTCACTATTTTCTTAATTTTTGAATGAATCTGAATTGTGAATTTGTTACGTCAATTTGTTGAAAATCGACCCGTGTGCCTAATTGCATTAGCACATGTTAATTGTTGTTATCATCCAATTGTAATTGTCACTCGAGAAGAGTTTTGTGAAACCTTGAAATATATTATGGAGTACTCGTTTTTCTCTACAATTGATCACTTTTGATTGAAATGAAATGGATCATGGACAGATTTACGCTTGTTGGGATAATTGCAAAGGCGGAGGGTCTATTTGTTGTGTGTTGTTACTTTGCAGATTTAACATGTGAACTGGATATATTAATCTACTGATGAAAGTCATACACTTTAAGGCTCCGTTTGTTTGGGGGAAAATGTTTTCCGGAAAACATTTTCCTCATTTTCCGGTGTTTGTTTCGCACCAGAAAATGGGGAAAACTTCATTTTTATCTTATTTTCTGGAAAACATTTTCATTTTCCGGAAAACATTTTGCCGGAAATCATTTTCCGGAAAATGTTTTACGCTAAACAAACGGAGCCTAAGTACAAAGTAGTTTGCCAGTAAATCCCTGCAAATTATGATAGTATTTCTCTTTGAATTATAATTGATATGAACAAGTTGGAAAATGATTAGCTCAAGTTTTAAGGCGTTTCCCTGGACCTCTAACATAGTGGGAGCTCTTGCAGCACCATATTGTCCCCTTTAAGTTTCTATAGAAGGATTTGTGAGTGGAATGTCATAAAGTATGAAGTACGTCTTCTTGAGTAGGATGGAAGGAGTATTAAGCAAGATGAGGACTTTTTGTGGAATGAAAAAGGTGAGATGGGTAGTATTAGGCAGGAAATAGTGAAGATTGAGGCAAAAGCAGAATTGAGTCATGGGATTTTATGGCCCGTTTTTTCCCATTGAGATTTATTTTGTGACTAAAACGTGGTTTTGGTCCTACATTGAAAAAATAGTGAGATGGGTAAAGATTTACTTTCCTTGGAGTTCAGTAGTTTAGTACCGGGTTGTCTCAAAATTGAGTTGTCATTTAATTTGGCAATCAGAGACCACTTCAAAGCGTGTCACATATTTTGGGGTCTCTAATGCTTATTTTTTTTAGTAGTGAGCCCAGTAGATTCATTTAGAGGTTGGCCTTATCTGTTTATCTCCGTCTCTCTCTTTGGGGTATTATGGATCAAGCTTCATGATAAAGTATTGATCCAATTGTTTGGTGCCATCTCAATGACAACTTGAGGTCCTCAGCTTTTCAGTTCTTATCAATTAGTCTATGCACCCCTATTAATCAATCTCTGCTGACCTCCAAATGCGACCCAACTTCAGATGGACATATTACTTCATTACTGTCCGTGTGTCGCCTTGTAGTCCTGCACCTCATGCTTGAGCTTGCAGGGGCCTCTTCTGCTTTCATCCCAAGTAACAAGGCGTTGGGCTGACTATGCCCATATACTGTTTGGGGTGAAAATTTCAGCTGCATGACAACAGCTTGGATCGTCTTGGATTAACACCTTGGATTGGATTAACGCTCTTGATCATCCTGGATTGACACCTTCCACTGAGGTCTTGTATCTAGGATCAACATGTCACATGACATCTTGACTTTACGTCTTGACAAGTTGACTTTACGTCTTGACATCTTGACTTTACGTCTTGACATGTTGACTTAACATCTTGACATCTTGACTTTACGTCTTGACATCTTGACTTGACGTCGTCAAAGGAAGTACGGCGGATCCGAGTAGGAAAAATTGAAGTTGGATCTACATCTTGAAGACTGTTATAGATTCCTATTTTTAAGGGCTGTTACAAAGACTAAGTCCACCAGGACTCTACATTCACACTCCTATCTTTCAGGGCTAGTTACACACGAAGTGAAGACCAAGTCCACATCCGTTACTCTATAACGTCCATCATGATCTGCATTAACTTCCTGGCCGCAATTCAAGGCGAAATATTAGGATAAGTTTTGATTTTTGTTATTTCCGTTATCTTTCCTTGGTATTTAAAGAGGAAGAGGCAACACATGTATACACATGCACTCCTAGCTATCACTCTCACACACTGTTACTCTGCACTTGTACTCGAAAACTCTCAATACTTAATAAAATCTCTTTGGTTCAGGCAGGCTTGCCAAAAGCCTCCCGAGGTTTTTCTCTTGGACGATTGCCCTAAGGGTTTCCTCGTTACATCCTTGTGTTTATCTTTCTTTGAGAATCATATTCATTTGTGCCCAAACCTCCTTGAGAAGGCAAATTTACTTGTCGAAATTTGTCCAAAACAATTTGGCATTGAAATCTCTTTGGGATCTCCACACTGGCTATGGAAGGAACAAAACAAGAGTCATGGTGACTGGTTGGAGATGCTTGATTGTAAGGTAAGGTGATTCCTGGAACATTCATGAGAATCTCCTTGATTTGCTGCAACTCTCTTGCCAAGGGGTTATCTGCAAAAGTGTTAGTGGCAACAAATTGATTCATAGGAGTACTAAACGCATTAAAACTTCCTGTCTGTCCCATAGGAGGTGGGGTTGCAAAGGTAAAACATGTTGACAGTGGAATCTGGCTAGATGTAACGGTGGTGCTTTCAGTCTGAACGATGCTAGCCATTAGAATAAAGCTATGATTGCCCCCTGCATTCGTCCCGGCATCTGAAAATAGAATCCTAGGATGCAAAGGTGAAGTTTCAGGCATGCTGACTGTTGGACCGCTACGCCTTGAGGCTGCTAGCTCTTGCTGCATCCTGGTGACTGCATTGATAAACATGTTGTTGGTATGCTGCTGCACGTCCAACTAATTCTTCATCTGTTGCATCATAGTCATCATGTTGGAAATAATATCCAAAACAATTTGTGGGAACTTTGGTTTTTTAGGTTTCAATCAAGATGAGTAATTCAACCTCTGCGATGCCTACAGTTTCAACGGGGGCAACGACCAGCATATCAAACTTAGGAGATTCTTCTTCCATGACGCTACCTGGGATTTCGTTGGATATTATTTCCAACATGATGGCTATGATGCAACAGATGAAGAATCAGTTGGACGTGCAGCAGCATACCAACAACATGTTTATCAATGCAGTCACCAGAATGCAGCAAGAGCTAGCAGCCTCAAGGCGTAGCGGTCCAACAGTCAGTATGCATGAAACTTCACCTTTGCATCCAAGGATTCTATTTTCAGATGATGGGACGAATGCAGGGGGCAATTATAGCTTTATTCTAATGGCTAGCATCGTTCAGACTGAAAGCACCACCGTTACATCTAGCCAGATTCCACTGTCAACATGTTTTACCTTTGCAACCCCACCTCCTATGGGACAGACAGGAAGTTTTAATGCGTTTAGTACTCCTATGAATCAATTTTTTGCCACTAACACTTTTGCAGATAACCCCTTGGCAAGAGAGTTGCAGTAAATCAAGGAGATTCTCATGAATGTTCCAGGAATCACCTTACCTTACAATCAAGCATCTCCAACCAGTCACCATGACTCTCGTTTTGTTCCTTCCATAGCCAGTGTGGAGATCCTAAAGAGGTTTCAAGTGCCTCCAATGAAGCACTATGACGGCACTACGGATCCAGCAGAACACATAGCCCTATACCAAGAGAAGATGGATATTATTAGTATCCCTTACCATCTTAAAGAAGTTTGTTTGTGCAGGGGTTTTGGATCGACCCTAGCTGGTCCAGCCTTGATGTGGCTAACCAATCAGCCTTTGAACTCTATTTCATCTTATTCTCAATCACTCAGTATGTTTCTAAATCAATTTTCATGTAACCGTGTATTTGAGAAGCTAACAAGTGACCTTTATGGGGTGATACAACATCCTGATGAGATGCTTAAGGATTATGTGTCTAGGTTCAACAAGGAGGCCGTAAACTTTCCTCATATTGACATGTCGACTGCAACTGAGGCCTTTAGAATGGGACTGAGGAGAGGATCACCGTTCTAACAAGATTTGGTCATGTATCCATCTAAGAGCTTAGAAGAAATCAGAACAAGATATGTTCGTTTCATCAGGCTGGAAGAAGATGACATGGTCCATCTCAAAGCATCAAAGAAGACGCCTGTATATGAACATTGTATATGAACATCCTGACAGAAAAGCAGAATCTTCATATCATAGATCTTAAGCGATACTACGTGTAAGTCAAAGTTTATTCGAAATTTGACAATAAGGTATGAATCTCTTCTTAACATCTTTCAATTTCGTGTCATGATTATTTTATTTAATAAACCCCTTACTGACTTATACTACAAGGAAAATCGATTTTAGCTATGGCAAATTTCGTAGCTAAATGAAGATTCCGTAGCTAAATCGTGTTTAGCTACAGATTTGTTCCGTAGCTATTCCGTGGATGCAGGTTCGTCGCTAAATTGGGCGTCGCTGTTTTGTAGCTGTTTTAGAGACGGATATGTCCATCTCTAATTTAGAGATAGATATGGCCGTCTCTAAATTAGAGACAGATATGTCCGTCTCTAAATTAGAGACAGATATGTCCGTCTCTAAATTAGCTACAGATATGACCGTCTACGGATTAGCGACAGATTTTTCGTCTCTATTTAAATTCTCGTTTTATTTTCGAACCATTTTAGCGACGGATATTTCCGTCGCTAAATTGACAATTTTTTTTTAAAAAAAATTATACTAATATATATATATATATATATGTATATATATATATATATATATATATATATACTCCCTCCGTCCCCAAATGAAGAGTCGGTAAATTTGTCAGACACGCAAAATAAGAAATGTGATGTAGGAAAGAGAAAAAGTTTAAATGTTGTGAGTATGAAAAATTAAATAGGAGAGAGAATGAGTGGGAGGTGATGTAAGAAAGATAATGTTGTGAGTGTAAAAGTAAAGTAGGAGAGAGAATGAGTGGAGAGAATAGTGATTTAAGGTTTCCTTTTTGGGAAAGTGGCTTTTTAAATGGGACGTCCAAAAAGGAAATAAATGGCTCTTTCGCTGGGACGGAGGGAGTATATGAGTTGGTCTTATAAAAAACGCATTTTTCCTGTCACTTAGGAAAAACATGTTTTGGGTTCCCCGTTTATGCCAGTACCTGTTTAACAAAGTGCCTGTGTGATAAAGTACCAGTGCATGTGTAACAAAATGCCAGTGAAAAAAGTGCCAGTACCAATTTAAGAAAGTGTCAGTGTAAACTGGCACTGACACTTTGTTAAACTGGCACTGGCACTTTTACACGGGCACTTTTATATACATGAACTGGCACTCTTCACACTGGCACTCTGTTCCACTAACACTGGCACTTTGTTACACTAATATTTTTGCTGGCTCTCAAAAACACAAGCACTGGCATTCAAAAAAACATGTACTGGCATTCAAAATCACGTACACTAGCACTCAAATACACATACACTGGCACTCAAAAAACACTGGTAATCATTTTTGCTGACATTCAAAAAAACATGGACCGGCATTCCAAAAAACATGTACTGGCATTCAAAAATACATTGACACTCAGTTACACACTTACTGGCACTCTATTATACACTAACGGGCACTCTATTATACACCAACTGGCACTTGATTATATGTTAACCGGTACTAAATCTCTCACCTCAAGGACATGCTTGATCAGGTAACAGGGGCGGCGTTGGTTGAAGGATTTGGGTCTAGAGAGATGGAATTAGAGGGGAATTAAGGAGAGTTGGGTAAGATCTTCGGTGATGTCTCTATTTACCTAGGTTTGAGAGAGAGAGAGAGAGAGAACGGCGGTTGTTGTTGATTGAGAGGGAAATTGGAAGAGGTTGGGTCGGTTAGGAGGCAAATTGAGGTAGAGGGAGGTCGCCGGTTGGTTTGGGGTGTGAGGGAGAATTGGTGTTGGTTTTGGTAGGGAAGGTCGATGGTTTTGGTTTGGAGGAAGCGAACTCCGGCGATGGGCTAGGTGAAGAAGACGACTGGGGCCACTGTAATGGTGAAATGGTGAAGGAATTGTTTTCTGCGTATAGAGAGAGTGAGGTGCGGGTAGAGAGAGAGGGAGACTACTGAGGCCGCTGTAATGGGGATGAAGGAATTTGGGGATGAACGGGAGTTGGGCGCCGCGAGCGAGGTGGAAGAGTCGACGTGTTCTAAAAACATGTTTTTTGTTAAGCTTAACAAAAAACGCGTTTTTTACAAGTTTTTTGCTATATATATTTAAAATATATTAGTATATATTTTTAAATATATATTAAATCAGTCCCTTGATTTTTCTTATTCTCAAATCAATCCCTTAATTTTTTTCATTTTCAAATCAGTCCCTTAATTTTATTAATTCTAAATCAGTCCTTGACAATTCAAAGTTACACTTTGCCCCCCCTCAACTTCTTTTCTACTCAAATCCGTCCTAATTATTAACCACCAGCGACCACCGCCATCCACCGTCGACCATTCACCACCTCGACCATTCACCACCGTCTAACCACCATCACACAACCACATCAAACAGAGATTGAAGAATCAAAAACGAAATCAAAACAAAGATTGAAGAAACTCAATCTCCTGCTGTCCTTACCAATAACCACCAGAGACCACGACATCCACCGTCGACCAATCACCACCGTAACCACTGCACACCACCAACAATCAAAACGAAATCAAAACAGAGATGAAGAAACAATCGTGCGAAATCAAAACAGAGGGGAGACGGAGTGTTTTCATACCAGATCTATGGCGAAGATGGAATGCGAACCGTTGCCGTCGCCGGAGACGAGAGAGGAACACCAGCTCGCTCCTCACCATCGTTCCTCACCGGTCTTCCTCACCAACCCATTCGCCGACAACGAGCTCCCTCAATCACTCATCACCGAGCTCTCCCTCTCTACCCAAAACAAGCGCCCATCACCATTCTTCATCATCTCTAAATCGATTCCACTCTTAATCGCTCCCACCATTCTCCACCTCCCACAAATATCCCATCTAGGGCGACAACCTCTCCCTCTCTAAACCCGTTCACCGACGATCCTCTTCCTCTGATTTCCCTCTCTACCCCAATCGGCGAAGATGATTGTGGCTGTGGTGGCGCAGGAGGACGACGGCGGAGGCTTGAAGAGACGGTGAGGGAGACGTCGCAGCCTGAAGAGACGGTGAGAGAGAGAGAAAAGGGAGACGGCGTATTTTTTAAAATGAAGAAAGAGAGAGAGAAATGAGGAGAGAAATAGGGAGAGGGAGTAATTGTTTTTGTTTGGAATGTTTTGGGCCGTTTGATCGAATGTATTGAATGGTCAGATCTTGCTTTAGCCCATAATCCGCGTGAAATTTTAAAATCCAATCAAACAATGCCACATCACGTACTTATATTTATTTCACACTATATTATACACTAACTAAAATATTTATGTCTAATATTAAGAATAATAATATTTATTAATAAATTATTAATTATATAATTAATTAATTAATTAATATTAATATTAATAATATAATCAATAATAATATTAATAATAGTATTAATAATAATTAGTAATTTTTATTATTTTTTATTGAATAGGAAAAAATATTTTAGATTTTTTTTACTACTGAAATTTACAAAAAGTTATCTAAAATATTTACATTATCATATAATTAGTAATAATACTTAATAATAAGACTAATAATGATGTTATTGTTAATTATTCAATTATATAATTGAATATATTAATAATTATTATTATATAATTAATAATAATATTAATAATAACTAGTAATAATACATAACATAAAAAATAATAATGTTATTAATTAATGATAATACTCATTAATTTAATTATTTTAAATTTATTAATAATAATTTAATAATTTAAACTTCTAAGAAATATTAATATACCTAAGTAATAATTGCTATTAATAAATTATAAAAAAAATACTTATTAACAATAACAATAATTTAATCTTTAAAGAAAATAGTAATTAGTAATAATACTTAATAATAAGACTAATAATGATGTTATTGCTAATTATTCAATTATATAATTGAATATATTAGTAATTACTATTATATAATTAATAATAATATTAATAATAACTAGTAATAATACATAAGGTTTAGGGTATAAGGTATAAGGTTTAGGGTATAGGGGTTAGGATATAGGGTGTAGGGTTTAGGGTTTAGGGGTTAGGGTATATGGTATAATGTATAAGGGTTAGGGTATAGGGTTTAGGGTTTAGGGTTTAGGGTATAAGGTTTAGGGTATAGGGTTTAGGGTTTAGGGTTTAGGGTATAAGGTTTAGGGTATAGGGGTTAGGGTTTAGGGTATAAGGTTTAGGGTATAAGGTTTAGGTTTTAGGGTTTAGGGTATAGGGTTTAGGGTATAAGGTTTAGGGTATAGGGTTTAGGGTTTAGGGTATAAGGTTTAGGGTATAGGGGTTTGGGTTTAGGGTTTAGGGTATAGGGTTTAGGGTATAAGGTTTAGGGTTTAGGGTGTAGGGTTTAGGGTTTAGGGCTTATAGTTTAGGGTTTAGGGTTTAGGGTTTAAGGTTTAGGGTTTAGGGTATAGGGTATAGGATTTAGGGTATAGGGTATAGGATTTAGGCTTTAGGGGTTAGGGTATATGGTATAATGTAGAAGGGTTAGGGTATAGGGTATAGGGTTTAGGGTTTAGGGTATAGGGTTTTTTTTGTTTTTTTTTTGAAAAAACCAGGACGACACCTGGAAATTTTATTAATGGAAATTAAAAAGAATACAAAAATGAGTGGGAATATAACCCAACTCTCTCTCCAAAAAAACAATAATCTTAGCCCAGAAATAAAAAACCAAAAATCTCACCAATTCAGCCCAACAACAAACGCCTAGGCCCAATTCCAGCACAAGGCAAGGGCGGCCACCCAAGATTGCCGAGACACAAGGGCGACCGCCCAAGAATTTTGGGCAAACGCACGGGCGTGCAATGCCAAAGGCACGGCCGTGCACATCAGAAAAAATCCTCCAGCAGCTTAAAAACCATACATCAGCTGAAACCTTCACCAAATCCAACTGAAGGCACACCATTGTTGAACATTATAAGTTTCCAAACAACCAACAAAACTCATCATCCACCCCAAATCAACATCTCTCCGCATATATGCCCAAAACATCATACCTTAATGCTTGTAGCCCAAATTTAAAACCAACGTAATTAAAATACGAAACGAATCTTGGCAGACCAACCCAATGCAGTAATGCCGAGCTTGGGCCCAAAATTGCACCTCCATCCAGCCATGCAATGCCCATTCAGCCAAACAAATGGGCCAAGCACAAGACATCTCAGCCCATGTCGCATGACAGAACTCAGCACTTGCATAAATAACATCAGCAACACAGTTATGCAGTACCAAAACCCAAGTGATGCAATGGCAAACATCAACAGCCACCATACAACCAAGCTAAACCAAAAACAAACCCATCTTACCGAACAACAGCAACACAGTTGTGCAGTACCAAAACCCAAGTGATGCAATGGCAAACATCAACAGCCACCATATAACCAAACAAACCCAAAAGCAAACCCATCTTAACGTCTTTCAACATAAATTCCCAACTCATCAAACCTTAAAACATTTCTCACCTCCCTTGGCAAAGCATTAACCATATCATACCTCATAGATTGACGATGCACATGAGCCATAGCTGCTAGACGATCAGCCACCCCATTAGCTTCCCTTAAAACATGTCGAATGCCAAAATCACCCAACAACCTCCCACATTCCCTTAGCTCATATGAATATTGCCAAGGACCAAAAAAACTACCTCTCAAAATCCCAACGGCCACCAAAGAGTCCGACTCCACCTGAACCGAAGACAGCTGAAGCACCCGGCATATACATAAACCATCTCTCAATACAAAAATCTCCGCCTTCATGTTAGTGCCCATCCCATAGAAATTGGAAAAAGCCAGAACGAAACCACCCCTCCAATCTCGAATGACTCCTCCTCCCGAACACTCCCCATGTACCGAGGAACCATCCGTGTTGAGAGTATAGCCGTACACTCGAGAAGGCTCCCAACGCAATGTTCGTTTCCTCCTAAACTTCACCTCTGCCACCCTTAAACCCAATCTATACAATATATCCCGAGCTTTCAAAGTAGGTTTTGCCTTAGGAATCATGAAAGAACACAAATCCACCAAAGCATGATTAACCTCATCAATAATCGCATCACACTCCATCTGTTTGCCTTCAAAAACCATCCTACATCTCGCCTTCCACAGACCCCAGCAAATAAACATCATAATCCCCATACGAACCAACCCAATTTGAGCCCTACGAGATTGACCCCCGCACCACATATCCCATAGCTGATGTAGGTCCGCGTAATGGTATCCTAGCCCAAAAAAAGATGCCCAATACTGCCAGAGAGAGAGAGAGCCATAGACGAATGTAGAAATAAGTGTTCTCTCATCTCCCTGTGCCTTCCCGAAATACAACATACACAACGGGGAGGGATATTGAATCCCCTATCCTCCAACCTAGCATCCACCGGAAGACCGTTGTGCATTAAACGCCACCAAAATCCACTTACCTTGGTGGGAATATGTTTATGCCATATCTTTGCTCCCCAATCAACCAAAGGACTTCGAATCCTATGATGATCCCACCAAGCTGCCGACTCAAAATTCCCAGACCGAGTCAAAGTATATGCCACCCTATCCTCCTCATTGGCATCAATAACCACCCTCCGAATGTTATCATGCAGATGATTGGGGATCAGGGGAAGCAAATCCTCAATCCCCCTCAAACCATCCCTGACAAGCAAGCCCTGATCAACAGGTCTAGGACCCCCAATCCGCTCACCACACCAATTGTCTACCCAAAATTTGATGTCACCCTTACCAACCACCCACCTGCTGCAATCCTCAATCAGATGTAAACACTCAGCTGCTGCTTTCCAAACATGAGAACTGGAATCCGAAGGAAGCAACCCATACTTTTCACGAACAAAAGTAGCCCATAAAGAATTTCCATGCAAAGCTACCCAAGCCAACTTGGCCAACATCATATCATTTACCTCCTTTAAAGATCTAATCCCCAAACCACCCTCCTGAATGGGTTTGCATACCTCCTGCCAAGCCACCCATTGCGAGCGCCTCTCTCCCCCATTGCTCCACAGAAATTTAGCCATAATACCCTCCAATTTTCGTATCACACACTTTGGCACTTTCAACACACCCATGGAGTATATCGGAATGCTATTCAAAACAGATTTCAACAAAACTAATTTACCTCCAAAAGACAGAAGACGAGCTTTCCACCCATTAACCCTCTTTAAAATCTTTGCCTCCAACTCTGAAAAATGAACCCGTTGAATCCTTCCTTTAAAAAGCGGAATGCCTAAATACTTTAGTGGGAACTGCTGATGTGAACACCCGGACCACCTCCGAATATTCTCAATCTCGAAATTTCTCATCTTCTTCCCCATATAAAAACCACTCTTCTCTAAATTAATAAGCTGTCCGAAAGCTCTCTCGTATCTAGACAAAACCCCACGAAGACCCTCTATAGAACTTCTCCGCCCATTACAAAATATTAGCATGTCATCAGCATATAGAAGGTGAGAAATCTGCACTCCCCCCCTCTCGTGAGTATAAGGACGGAAAGTGTTCTCCTGCAAAGCCTTATGCATAGCCCGGGATAAAACCTCCTGCATAATGATAAACAAAAGAGGGGAAAGCGGATCTCCTTGTTTCACACCCCT
Source organism: Adenophora triphylla var. japonica (assembly GCA_022495995.1). Classification (NCBI taxonomy): domain Eukaryota; kingdom Viridiplantae; phylum Streptophyta; class Magnoliopsida; order Asterales; family Campanulaceae; genus Adenophora; species Adenophora triphylla. Next base: position 128,178 of record JAFEMH010005769.1, read on the forward strand.
CGATGAAGCAAAGAACCCATGTGACACACCACCCAATCTCACAGAGTACCAATTCCCCTGCACCAATCTCCAAACCAAATCCCTACATCTCCCATTGAACCCAAGAACCACCATAGCACGAAATAAAAAATCCCATTCTAAACGATCATAAGCCTTCGACATATCAAGCTTGAACAAAACATTGCCTCCCGTTACTTTCTGATCAATCCGATGAACCAACTCATGTGCCAACGCGATATTCTCTTGAATACCCCGACCTTTGATAAAGCCTGTTTGCTCTGGAGAAATCACCTTGGGAATCACCAAGGCCAAACGAATAGTAAGAATCTTCGAGATAATCTTGTTCATGAAAGTGGACAAGCTTATCGGTCTCAAATCCTTAAAACTCGTTGGCTTATCAACCTTGGGAATCAAAACTAGAACATTGGAAGAAAGGTCCCTTGGCAACTCCGCACCATTATAGAAAGCCTGAACCGCAGCCACCACATCAGCCTTAATAATGTGCCAGCAACCCCTAAAAAAGTGACTCGTAAAACCATCCGCACCCGGAGCACTGTCTGTATTTAAGGACTTAATGGCTTCCCATATTTCTTTCTCCTCCGGAATTGCAGAAATAGCTATATTATCCTCCAAAGTCAAAACCTCATCAATACCCGCAAATAGATCATCATCAATAACATGCGGAATAGAACGGAACATTTCCTCAAAGTAAGCCGCCCCCAGATTACCCAAGACCGCCTCATTATCACACCAAGAACCATCCGGAAGCAATAATTTGAGAGAATTCATCCGTCTCCTCTTCTTTATACTAGCATGAAAAAACACCGAATTTCTGTCCCCATCTTTTACCCACATCTGCCTCGACTGAGTTTGCTTCATTTCGTATTCCCAACGTAGAACCTGAGCGAGTTCCACCCTTTTCTGCTTGAGATTTAGAGCTACTGAGTCATCCTAACCCTGCTGCAACTGAACATCCAAAGCCATAATTCCATCCCGAAGTCCATCAATTTTTCTAAAGATATTTCCAAAGATCTCCCAATTCCATTGTCTAAGGGCCTTGCGAAGAGCATGTAATTTTCTATGGAGTTTTTCCAAAGGATTACCCCCGGACCAATGACTCCAAACTTCTTGCACAAAATTCTGAAAATCATGATGATCCAACCACATTTCCATAAATTTAAAGACGTACCTTGGTTTGGAAATCTCCGAAAAGCTAACCTTTAGAGGCGAATGATCCAACATGTCCCGAGGCATATGAGTAACCGTGACAAGCCCATGCTTCGAAAGAAAAGCCCCGTTAACCAAAACCCTATCCAATCTTTGCCATATACACGTCGACCCATCATGGCCATTGCACCAAGTGTATATGCTGCCTTCAAAGTCCACCTCAGAAATACCCGCATCAACCACACAGGAAATAAACTCATCCATACCCAGGAAATCCCAACCATTACCTCCCAATTTCTCGGAAGGATGCGATATAATGTTGAAGTCTCCCCCTACAAGCCAAGGAACATCAAACTGAACGGAAATATCTGTCAGCTCTGCCCACAAAGCTTGCCTCTCAACCCGATCACAACTCGCATACACAAAAGAAAGAATACCGTAATCATCCCCACTACAAGAAACACGCATCAAAATCTGTTGACGCGAACTACAAACCATATCCATGTCAAAAGCCGAATTCCACAACACCCAAATGTGCGTATTGACTGGATTCCCATGCAAAAAATTATTAAAACCCAACTGCCTCGCAATCCTTGGAAGTCTATCCCCCATGAGCTTGGGTTCTAGAATTGCAAGACACCACGGATTATGCTTAGCAATCAATAATTTCAAAATGTCCATAGTTCCCACGTTCCCAACCCCTCTAGCATTCCATATTAGAACATTCATTGGGAAACTTTTGATTTAGAAGACACCCCCTTACGCTTACTCCGAGTTCTCTGAGGAGACACCTTTTGCTGCACGTTTTTATTTCCCTCTTGCCCTGCTCTATCCTCTATGAGAAAAGAAGAATCCTGCGAATCATCCTCCCCAGCCGAAGAAGAAACCTCCTCATTAGAACACTCAACATCTCCCCCCTTATCACAATCTGCCACAGCATTCTGCGAAGAGGAAATATCATCCAGTGGAGCACTATCCTTCTCCTCCGCAGGAACAATTTTGTTACTTGGCTCCCCATCAGCAAAAACCTCAATATCACCTGTGTTTAAAACCTCAATCTCAACCCTACCCTCTTTGTCAACCCCATTTAGTGATAAGACAGTCTCCCTCTCCTTCTCAATTTCCCCATCCTCCACCATTATAACATTCCCTGAAGGCTCATTCGATGGCTCTATACCCCCCAAATAGCAATACCCAGTCTCAAAACCCTTATTCACCTCCTCCATACTAGAAGACAAAGACGCCTCCATATTCAAATGACACTGTTCCCCATTTATACCCTCACCATCAATATCCTCCAAAACTGAGAAAGCGTTCGAGATATGAACCTTATTTGTATCTACCCCCTTAGCCATATCAACATTCCCATCCTTACCAAGAATAGTCACCTTTCCAAAAGTCAAATTTTTAGTATTTACCTTGTCAGCAAATTTATTGGTAGATGGCCCCACATCCTCCTTACGAGCCCCATCAGTAAGAAGTTCTTCCACCTTCTTTCCTTTCCCCTTTACTTGCCAAGCCTTTTGTTGAGTCTTTTTAACCTCCCCATTATCACTAACCTTTATCACCTCCTTGCGACCTTGGCTCTGATTATCCACTTTCTGCCTAGCTTGATCGCCCTTAGGTCTCATCTTACCTTTCCTGCATGAGCCCTTAGTATGACCCAATAGACCACAACCCTCACAAAAAGCTACATTACCTTCGAATTCCACTTCCTGCATGAAGGCGTTCTCTTTCGACGTTCCCAAGAAAATATGGGATGGAAGAGGTTTAGAAACATCAACTTCCACACACAGCCGAGCAAAGCCATGATGTGTGAACCCTGTAGTCCTATCATCTGCCTTCAAAAATGTCCCAAGCATATTTCCAATATTTTTCATAAACGCATACCAATGCAAAGGTAAATTTGGCAAACGAACCCATACCGCAATACATGGGTTATCAACCGTGAAATCAAAATCCGGTGTCCAACGAAAACATTGAAAATTACTATTAGCAATGACATTATATTCCCTAGCTAAAGCTCTAGTAAAATCATCTTGACTTGACATATAAACAAGAACATGTCTAGGATCCAACAAACCCACATTAAATTTTTCATTCAAACCCCAAACTTGCTTAATGTGGTCGAAAATTACCTTCAGCTGTGGTCTACCCGCAGAAAATTTCAATACCATGCATTAGCACCATCAACCTTCGCTATAGGTCTAAATGGTGCATCCAAACCTTCAAACGGATTCAAAAATGTTCCGTCCACCCCACGATCACCCTTCACTGCTGCTGAACGACATGGGTACTCCAGAACCGCCTCTCTCCCCTTGCACCTCCATAACAGCAGAAGAAACCCTAGGCTGCTATCCACCCACCTTGATAGAATGCAGCACCTCCTTCTCCATTAATGAAGGATTCAGCCCAATAGATCCAATCTCCTGCTGAGAAACACACCCTACACCCTTCCCCAACGCAAAAGGATCGCCCCCCTGCATACCCGACGCCAGCATGCAGATCGGCGGCCAAAAATAATGACCAAAACGGCCAGAAAAACCTTGCCCAGCCGGCCCTCCAAACTTTCAAATTTCAAATTTAACTTCCAACAAAGGGAAGGGAGTTTTTTTTCCCACTATTAAATTTAATACCTAGTTTCATTCTGCCAGGGTTCGAGCACGGTACCTCCCATAGAGAAGTCGTTCACCCTTACCAACTGAACTGATGCTCCTTGGTAGGGTATAGGGTTTAGGGTATAAGGTTTTTGGGTTTAGGGTTTAGGGTTTAGGGTATAGGGTTTAGGGTTTAGGTTTTAGGGTATAAGGTTTAGGGTTTAGGGTTTAGGGTATAAGGTTTAGGGTATAGGGGTTAGGGTTTAGGGTTTAGGGTTTAGGGTTTAGGGTATAGGGTTTAGGGTATAAGGTTTAGGGTTTAGAGTTTAGGGTTTAGGGTTTAGGGTATAAGGTTTAGGGTTTAGGCTTTAGGGTATAGGGTTTAGGGTAAAAGGTTTAGGGTATAGGGTTTAGGGTATAGGATTTGACTTTAGGGGTTAGGGTATATGGTATAATGTATAAGGGTTAGGGTATAGGGTTTAGGGTGTATGGTTTAGGGTTTAGGGCTTATAGTTTAGGGTTTAGGGTATAAACCCTAAACCCCAAACCCTAAACCCTATACCCTATACCCTAAATCTTATACCCTATACCCTAAGTCGTATACCTATACCTTATCCCTTATAGAAGAAAAGTCAAAAGAGGGACGGACTACCCTATATTTATTTTTATTTTTTTTAAATTTTTTATTTACTAGAAAACAATATTTTAGCCTTTGTTAATTAGTGGTTTTTTTTAGAAAAAGTTATATAAAAAAAGATAGAAAAAAACTAAACAAATGAAAGTATATAGAAGAAAAGTTAAAAGAGGGACGGACTACTCTATATTTATTTTTTATTTTAAAAAAAAAAATTATTGACTAGAAAATAATATTTTATCCTTTGTTAATTAGTGGTTTTTTTTCAGAAAAAGTTATATAAAAAAAGATAGAAAAAAACTAAACACATGTATACACATGCACTCCTAGCTATCACTCTCACACACTGTTACTCTGCACTTGTACTCGAAAACTCTCAATACTTAATAAAATCTCTTTGGTTCAGGCAGGCTTGCCAAAAGCCTCCCGAGGTTTTTCTCTTGGACGATTGCCCTAAGGGTTTCCTCGTTACATCCTTGTGTTCATCTTTCTTTGAGAATCATATTCATTTGTGCCCAAACCTCCTTGAGAAGACAAATTTACTTGTCAAAATTTGTCCAAAACAATTTGGCATTGAAACCTCTTTGGGATCTCCACACTGGCTATGGAAGGAACAAAACAAGAGTCATGGTGACTGGTTGGAGATGCTTGATTGTAAGGTAAGGTGATTCCTGGAACATTCATGAGAATCTCCTTGATTTGCTGCAACTCTCTTGCCAAGGGGTTATCTGCAAAAGTGTTAGTGGCAACAAATTGATTCATAGGAGTACTAAATGCATTAAAACTTCCTGTCTGTCCCATAGGAGGTGGGGTTGCAAAGGTAAAACATGTTGACAGTGGAATCTGGCTAGATGTAACGGTGGTGCTTTCAGTCTGAACGATGCTAGCCATTAGAATAAAGCTATGATTGCCCCCTGCATTCGTCCCGGCATCTGAAAATAGAATCCTAGGATGCAAAGGTGAAGTTTCGGGCATCTTGTTGGACCGCTACGCCTTGAGGTACGCTAGCTCTTCTTTGCATCCTGATGACTGCATTGATAAACATGTTGTTGGTATGCTGCTGCACGTCCAACTAATTCTTCATCTGTTGCATCATAGTCATCATGTTGGAAATAATATCCAAAACAATTTGTGGGAACTTTGGTTTTTTAGGTTTCAATCAAGATGAGTAATTCAACCTCTGCGATGCCTACAATTTCAACGGGGGCAACGACCAGCGTATCAAACTTAGGAGATTCTTCTTCCATGACGCTACCTGGGATTTCGTTGGATATTATTTCCAACATGATGGCTATGATGCAATTGATGAAGAGTTAGTTGGACGTGCAGCAGCATACCAACAACATGTTTATCAATGCAGTCACCAGAATGCAGCAAGAGCTAGGAGCCTCAAGGCGTAGCGGTCCAACAGTCAGCATGCCTGAAACTTCACCTTTGCATCCAAGGATTCTATTTTCAGATGATGGGACGAATGCAGGGGGCAATTATAGCTTTATTCTAATGGCTAGCATCGTTCAGACTGAAAGCACCACCGTTACATCTAGCCAGATTCCACTGTCAACATGTTTTACCGTTGCAACCCCACCTCCTATGGGACAGACAGGAAGTTTTATTGCGTTTAGTACTCCTATGAATCAATTTGTTGCCACTAACACTTTTGCAGATAACCCCTTGGCAAGAGAGTTGCAGCAAATCAAGGAGATTCTCATGAATGTTCCAGGAATCACCTTACCTTACAATCAAGCATCTCCAACCAGTCACCATGACTCTTGTTTTGTTCCTTCCATAGCCAGTGTGGAGATCCCAAAGAGGTTTCAATGCCAAATTGTTTTGGACAAATTTCGACAAGTAAATTTGTCTTCTCAAATTTAGGGACAGATATGGCTGTCTCTAAATTAGAGACAAATATGTACGTCTCTAAATTAGAGACAGATATGTCCGTCTCTAAATTAGCTACAGATATGACCGTCTACGGATTAGCGACAGATTTTCCGTCTCTATTTAAATTCTCGTTTTATTTTCGAACCATTTTAGCGACGGATATTTCCGTCGCTAAATTGACAATTTTTTTTTAAAAAAATTATACTAATATATATATATATATATATATATATATATATATATATAGGTCTTATAAAAAACGCGTTTTTCCTGTCACATAGGAAAAACATGTTTTGGGTTCCACGTTTATGCCAGTACCTGTTTAACAAAGTGCCAGTGTGATAAAGTGCCAGTGCATGTGTAACAAAATGCCGGTGAAAAAAGTGCCAGTACCAATTTAAGAAAGTGTCAGTGTAAGCGCCGGCACTTTGTTAAACCGGCACTGCACTTTTACACGGGCACTTTTATATACAATGACCGGCACTCTTCACACTGGCACTCTGTTCCACTAACACTGGCACTTTGTTACACTAATATTTTTGCTGGCTCTCAAAAACACAAGCACTGGCATTCAAAAAAACATGGACTGGCATTCAAAATCACGTACACTAGCACTCAAATACACATACACTGGCACTCAAAAAACACTGGTAAACATTTTTGCTGACATTCAAAAAAACATGGACCGGCATTCCAAAAAACATGTACTGGCATTCAAAAATACATTGACACTCAGTTACACACTTACTGGCACTCTATTATACACTAACGGGCACTCTATTATACATCAACTGGCACTTGATTATATGTTAACTGGTACTAAATCTCTCACCTCAAGGACATGCTTGATCAGGTAACAGGGGCGGCGTTGGTTGAAGGATTTGGGTCTAGAGAGATGGAATTAGAGGGGAATTAAGGAGAGTTGGGTAAGATCTTCGGTGATGTCTCTGTTTACCTGGGTTTGAGAGAGAGAGAGAGAGAGAACGGCGGTTGTTGTTGATTGAGAGGGAAATTGGAAGAGGTTGGGTCGGTTAGGAGGCAAATTGAGGTAGAGGGAGGTCGCCGGTTGCTTTGGGGTGTGAGGGAGAATTGGTGTTGGTTTTGGTAGGGAAGGTCGATGGTTTTGGTTTGGAGGAAGTGAACTCCGGCGATGGGCTAGGTGAAGAAGACGACTGGGGCCGCTGTAATGGTGAAATGGTGAAGGAATTGTTTTCTGCGTATAGAGAGAGTGAGGTGCGGGTAGAGAGAGAAGGAGACTACTGAGGCCGCTGTAATGGGGATGAACGAATTTGGGGATGAACGGGAGTTGGGCGCCGCGAGCGAGGCGGAAGAGTCGACGTGTTCTAAAAACACGTTTTTTTGTTAAGCTTGACAAAAAACGCGTTTTTTACAAGTTTTTTGCTATATATATTTAAAATATATTAGTATATATTTTTAAATATATATTAAATCAGTCCCTTGATTTTTCTTATTCTCAAATCAATCCCTTAATTTTTTTCATTTTCAAATCAGTCCCTTAATTTTATTAATCCTAAATCAGTCCTTGACAATTCAAAGTTACACTTTGCCCCCCTCAACTTCTTTTCTACTCAAATCCGTCCTAATTATTAACCACCAGCGACCACCGCCATCCACCGTCGACCATTCACCACCTCGACCATTCACCACCGTCTAACCACCATCACACAACCACATCAAACAGAGATTGAAGAATCAAAAACGAAATCAAAACAAAGATTGAAGAAACTCAATCTCCTGCTGTCCTTACCAATAACCACCAGAGACCACGGCATCCACCGTAACCACTGCACACCACCAACAATCAAAACGAAATCAAAACAGAGATGAAGAAACAATCGTGAGAAATCAAAACAGAGGGAGAGACGGAGTGTTTTCATACCAGATCTGTGGCGAAGATGGAATGCGAACCGTTGCCGTCGCCGGAGACGAGAGAGGAACACCAGCTCGCTCCTCACCATCGTTCCTCACCGGTCTTCCTCACCAACCCATTCGCCGACAACGAGCTCCCTCAATCACTCATCACCGAGCTCTCCCTCTCTACCCAAAACAAGCGCCCATCACCATTCTTCATCATCTCTAAATCGATTCCACTCTTAATCGCTCCCACCATTCTCCACCTCCCACAAATCTCCCATCTACGGCGACAACCTCTCCCTCTCTAAACCCGTTCACCGACGATCCTCTTCCTCTGATTTCCCTCTCTACCCCAATCGGCGAAGATGACAGTGGCTATGGTGGCGCAGGAGGACGACGACGGAGGCTTGAAGAGACGGTGAGGGAGACGTCGCAGCCTGAAGAGACGGTGAGAGAGAGAGAAAAGGGAGATGGCGTATTTTTTAAAATGAAGAAAGAAAGAGAGAAATGAGGAGAGAAATAGGGAGAGGGAGTAATTGTTTTTGTTTGGAATGTTTTGGGCCGTTTGATCGAATGTATTGAATGGTCAGATCTTGCTTTAGCCCATAATTCGCGTGAAATTTTAAAATCCAATCAAACAATGCCACATCACGTACTTATATTTATTTCACACTATATTATACACTAACTAAAATATTTATGTCTAATATTAAGAATAATAATATTTATTATTAATAATATTTATTAATAAATTATTAATTATATAATTAATTAATTAATTAATATTAATATTAATAATATAATCAGTAATAATATTAATAATAGTATTAATAATAATTAGTAATTTTTATTATTTTTTATTGAATAGGAAAAAATATTTTAGATTTTTTTTATTACTGAAATTTACAAAAAGTTATCTAAAATATGTACATTATCATATAATTAGTAATAATACTTAATAATAAGACTAATAATGATGTTATTGTTAATTATTCAATTATATAATTGAATATATTAATAATTATTATTATATAATTAATAATAATATTAATAATAACTAGTAATAATACATAACATAAAAAATAATAATGTTATTAATTAATGATAATACTCATTAATTTAATTATTTTAAATTTATTAATAATAATTTAATAATTTAAACTTCTAAGAAATATTAATATACCTAAGTAATAATTGCTATTAATAAATTATAAAAAAATACTTATTAACAATAACAATAATTTAATCTTTAAAGAAAATAGTAATTAGTAATAATACTTAATAATAAGACTAATAATGATGTTATTGTTAATTATTCAATTATATAATTGAATATATTAGTAATTATTATTATATAATTAATAATAATATTAATAATAACTAGTAATAATACATAAGGTTTAGGGTATAAGGTATAAGGTTTAGGGTATAGGGGTTAGGGTATAGGGTGTAGGGTTTAGGGTTTAGGGGTTAGGGTATATGGTATAATGTATAAGGGTTAGGGTATAGGGTTTAGGGTTTAGGGTTTAGGGTTTAGGGTTTAGGGTATAAGGTTTAGGGTATAGGGTTTAGGGTATAAGGTTTAGGGTATAGGGGTTATGGGTTAGGGTTTAGGGTATAAGGTTTAGGGTATAAGGTTTAGGTTTTAGGGTTTAGGGTATAGGGTTTAGGGTATAAGGTTTAGGGTATAGGGTTTAGGGTTTAGGGTATAAGGTTTAGGGTATAGGGGTTAGGGTTTAGGGTTTAGGGTATAGGGTTTAGGGTATAAGGTTTAGGGTTTAGGGTGTAGGGTTTAGGGTTTAGGGCTTATAGTTTAGGGTTTAGGGTTTAGGGTTTAAGGTTTAGGGTTTAGGGTATAGGGTATAGGATTTAGGGTTTAGGATATAGGATTTAGGCTTTAGGGGTTAGGGTATATGGTATAATGTAGAAGGGTTAGGGTATAGGGTATAGGGTTTAGGGTATAGGGTTTTTTTTTTTTTTTTAAAACCAGGACGACACCTGGAAATTTTATTAATGGAAATTAAAAAGAATACAAAAATGAGTGGGAATATAACCCAACTCTATCTCCAAAAAACAATAATCTTAGCCCAGAAATAAAAACCAGAAATCTCACCAATTCAGCCCAACAACAAACGCCTAGGCCCAATTCCAGCACAAGGCAAGGGCGGCCACCCAAGTCTGGCCGAGACACAAGGGCGACCGCCCAAGAATTTTGGCCAAACGCACGGGCGTGCAATGCCAAAGGCACGGCCGTGAACATCAGAAAAAATCCTCCGGCTGACTTAAAACCATACATCGGTTTGAAACCTTCACCAAATCCAACTGAAGGCACACCATTGTTGAACATTATAAGTTTCCAAACAACCAACAAAACTCATCATCCACCCCAAATCAACATCTCTCCGCATATATGCCCAAAACATCATACCTTAATGCTTGTAGCCCAAATTTAAAACCAACGTAATTAAAATACGAAACGAATCTTGGCAGACCAACCCAATGCAGTAATGCCGAGCTTGGGCCCAAAATTGCACCTCCATCCAGCCATGCAATGCCCATTCAGCCAAACAAATGGGCCAAGCACAAGACATCTCAGCCCATGTCGCATGACAGAACTCAGCACTTGCAGAAATAACATCAGCAACACAGTTATGCAGTACCAAAACCCAAGTGATGCAATGGCAAACATCAACAGCCACCATACAACCAAGCAAAACCAAAAACAAACCCATCTTACCGAACAACAGCAACACAGTTGTGCAGTACCAAAACCCAAGTGATGCAATGGCAAACATCAACAGCCACCATATAACCAAACAAACCCAAAAGAAAACCAATCTTAACGTCTTTCAACATAAATTCCCAACTCATCAAACCTTAAAACATTTCTCACCTCCCTTGGCAAAGCATTAACCATATCATACCTCATAGATTGACGATGCACATGAGCCATAGCTGCTAGACGATCAGCCACCCCATTAGCTTCCCTTAAAACATGTCGAATGCCAAAATCACCCAACAACCTCCCACATTCCCTTAGCTCATATGAATATTGCCAAGGACCAAAAAAACTACCTCTCAAAATCCCAACCGCCACCAAAGAGTCCGACTCCACCTGAACCGAAGACAGCTGAAGCACCCGATATATACGTAAACCATCTCTCAATGCAAAAATCTCCGCCTTCAAGTTAGTGCCCATCCCATAGAAATTGGAAAAAGCCAGAACGAAACCACCCCTCCAATCTCGAATGACTCCTCCTCCCGAACACTCCCCATGTACCGAGGAACCATCCGTGTTGAGAGTATAGTCGTACACTCGAGAAGGCTCCCAACGCAATGTTCGTCTCCTCCTAAACTTCACCTCTGCCACCCTTAAACCCAATCTATACAATATATCCTGAGCTATCAAAGTAGGTTTTGCCTTAGGAATCATGAAAGAACACAAATCCACCAAAGCATGATTAACCCCATCAATAATCGCATCACACTCCATCTGTTTGCCTTAAAAAACCATCCTACATCTCGCCTTCCACAGACCCCAGCAAATAAACATCATAATCCCCATACGAACCAACCCAATTTGAGCGCTACGAGATTGACCCCCGCACCACATATCCCATAGCTGATGCAGGTCCGCGTAATGGTATCCTAGCCCAAAAAAAGATGCCCAATACTGCCAGAGAGAGAGAGAGAGCCATAGACGAATGCAGAAATAAGTGTTCTCTCGTCTCCCTGTGCCTTCCCGAAATACAAGATACACAATGGGGAGGGATATTGAATCCCCTATCCTCCAACCTAGCATCCACCGGAAGACCGTTGTGCATTAAACGCCACCAAAATCCACTTACCTTGGTGGGAATATGTTTATGCCATATCTTTGCTCCCCAATCAACCAAAGGACTTCGAATCCTATGATGATCCCACCAAGCTGCCGACTCAAAATTCCCAGATCGAGTCAAAGTACATGCCACCTTATCCTCCTTATTGGCATCAATAACCACCCTCCGAATGTTATCATGCAGATGATTGGGGATCAGGGGAAGCAAATCCTCAATCCCCCTCAAACCATCCCTGACAAGCAAGCCATGATCAACAGGTCTAGGACCCCCAATCCGCTCACCACACCAATTGTCTACCCAAAATTTGATGTCTCCCTTACCAACCACCCACCTGTTGCAATCCTCAATCAGATGTAAACACTCAGCTACTGCTTTCCAAACATGAGAACTGGAATCTGAAGGAAGCAACCCATACTTTTCACGAACAAAAGTAGCCCATAAAGAATTGCCATGCAAAGCTACCCAAGCCAACTTGGCCAACATCATATCATTTACCTCCTTTAAAGATCTAATCCCCAAACCACCATCCTGAATGGGTTTGCATACCTCCTGCCAAGCCACCCATTGCGAGCGCCTCTCTCCCCCATTGCTCCACATAAATTTAGCCATAATACCCTCCAATTTTCGTATCACACACTTTGGCACTTTCAACACACCCATGGAGTATATCGGAATGCTATTCAAAACAGATTTCAACAAAATTAATTTACCTCCAAAAGACAGAAGACGAGCTTTCCACCCATTAACCCTCTTTAAAATCTTTGCCTCCAACTTTGAAAAATGAACCCGTTGAATCCTTCCTTTAAAAAGCGGAATGCCTAAATACTTTAGTGGGAACTGCTGATGTGAACACCCGGACCACCTCCGAATATTCTCAATCTCGAAATTTCTCATCTTCTTCCCCACATAAAAACCACTCTTCTCTAAATTAATAAGCTGTCCGGAAGCTCTCTCGTATCTAGACAAAACCCACGAAGACCCTCTATAGAACTTCTCCGCCCATTACAAAATATCAGCATGTCATCAGCATATAGAAGGTGAGAAATCTGCACTCCCCCCCCCTCCCGTGAGTATAAGGATGGAAAGTGTTCTCCTGCAAAGCCTTATGCATAGCTCGGGATAAAACCTCCTGCGTAATGATAAACAAAAGAGGGGAAAGCGGATCTCCTTGTTTCACACCCCTCGATGAAGCAAAGAACCCATGTGACAGACCACCCAATCTCACAGAGTACCATTTCCCCTGCACCAATCTCCAAACCAAATCCCTACATCTCCCATTGAACCCAAGAACCTCCATAGCACGAAATAAAAAATCCCATTCTAAACGATCATAAGCCTTTGACATATCAAGCTTGAACAAAACATTGCCTCCCGTTACTTTCTGATCAATCCGATGAACCAACTCATGTGCCAACGCGATATTCTCTTGAATACCCCGACCTTTGATAAAGCCTGTTTGCTCTGGAGAAATCACCTTGGGAATCACCAAGGCCAAACGAATAGTAAGAATCTTCGAGATAATCTTGTTCATGAAAGTGGACAAGCTTATCAGTCTCAAATCCTTAAAACTCGTTGGCTTATCAACCTTGGGAATCAAAACTAGAACATTGGAAGAAAGGCCCCTTGGCAACTCCTCACCATTATAGAAAGCCTGAACCGTAGCCACCACATCAGCCTTAATAATGTGCCAGCAACCCCTAAAAAAGTGACCCGTAAAACCATCCGCACCCGAAGCACTGTCTGCATTTAAGGACTTAATGGCTTCCCATATTTCTTTCTCCTCCGGAATTGCAGAAATAGCTATATTATCCTCCAAAGTCAAAACCTCATCAATACCCGCAAATAGATCATCATCAATAACATGCGGAATAGAACGGAACATTTCCTCAAAGTAAGCCGCCCCCAGATTACCCAAGACCGCCTCATTATCACACCAAGAACCATCCGGAAGCAGTAATTTGAGAGAATTCATCCGTCTCCTCTCCTTGATACTAGAATGAAAAAACACCGAATTTCTGTCCCCATCTTTTACCCACATCTGCCTCGACTGAGTTTGCTTCATTTCGTATTCCCAACGTAGAACCTAAGCGAGTTCCACCCTTTTCTGCTTGAGATTTAGAGCTACTGAGTCATCCCAACCCTGCTGCAACTGAACATCCAAAGTCATAATTCCATCCCGAAGCCCATCAATTTTTCTAAAGATATTTCCAAAGATCTCCCAATTCCATTGTCTAAGGGCCTTGTGAAGAGCATGTAATTTTCTATGGAGTTTTTCCAAAGGATTACCCCCGGACCAACGACTCCAAACTTCTTGCACAAAATTCTGAAAATCATGATGATCCAACCACATTTTCATAAATTTAAAGACGTACCTTGGTTTGGAAATCTCCGAAAAGGTAACCTTTAGAGGCGAATGATCCGACATGTCCCGAGGCATATGAGTAACCGTGACAAGCCCATGCTTCGAAAGAAAAGCCCCGTTAACCAAAACCCTATCCAATCTTTGCCATATACGCGTCGACCCATCATGGCCATTGCACCAAGTGTATATGCTGCCTTCAAAGTCCACCTCAGAAATACCCGCATCACCCATACAGGAATTAAACTCATCCATACCCAGGAAATCCCAACCATTACCTCCCAATTTCTCGAAAGGATGCGATATAATGTTGAAGTCTCCCCCTACAAGCCAATGAACATCAAACTGAACGGAAATATCTGTCAGCTCTGTCCACAAAGCTTGCCTCTCAACCCGATCACAACTCGCATACACAAAAGAAAGAATACCGTAATCATCCCCACTACAAGAAACACGCATCAAAATCTGTTGACGCGAACTACAAACCATATCCATGTCAAAATCCGAATTCCACAACACCCAAATGTGCGTATTGACTGGATTCCGATGCAAAAAATTATTAAAACCCAACTGCCTCGCAATCCTTGAAAGTCTATCCCCCATGAGCTTGGGTTCTAGAATTGCAAGACACCACGGATTATGCTTAGCAATCAATAATTTCAAAATGTCCATAGTTCCCACGTTCCCAACCCCTCTAGCATTCCATATTAGAACAGTCATTGGGAAACTTTTGATTTAGAAGACACCCCCTTACGCTTACTCCGAGTTCTCCGAGGAGACACCTTTTGCTGCACGTTTTTATTTCCCTCTTGCCCTGCTCTATCCTCTATGAGAAAAGAAGAATCCTGCGAATCATCCTCCCCAGCCGAAGAAGAAACCTCCTCATTAGAACACTCAACATCTCCCCCCTTATCACAATCTGCCACAGCATTCTGCGAAGAGGAAATATCATCCAGTGGAGCACTATCCTTCTCCTCCGCAGGAACAATTTTGTTACTTGGCTCCCCATCAGCAAAAACCTCAAAACCACCTGTGTTTAAAACCTCAATCTCAACCCTACCCTCTTTGTCAACCCCATTTAGTGATAAGACAGTCTCCCTCTCCTTCTCAATTTCCCCATCCTCCACCATTATAACATTCCCTGAAGGCTCATTCGATGGCTCTATACCCCCCAAATAGCAATACCCAGTCTCAAAACCCTTATTCACCTATCTGTAAGAATCAATGCATTAGCACCATCAACCTTCGCTATAGGTCTAATTGGTGCATCCAAACCTTCAAACGGATTCAAAAATGTTCCGTCCACCCCACGATCACCCTTTACTGCTGCTGAATACGACATGGATACTCCAGAACCGCCTCTCTCCCCTTGCACCTCCATAACAGCAGAAGAAACCCTAGGTTGCTCTCCGCCCACCTTGATAGAATGCAGCACCTCCTTCTCCATTAATGGAGGATTCAGCCCAATAGATCCAATCTCCTGCTGAGAAACACTCCCTACACCCTTCCCCAATGCAGAAGGATCGCCCCCCTGCATACCCGACGCCGGCATGCAGATCGGCGGCCAAAAATAACGGCCAAAACGGCCGGAAAAACCTTGCCCAGAAGACACCTGTGTCGCCCTAAATTTCCCCGGCCGACGCTCCAAACTTTCAAATTTCAAATTTAACTTCCAACAAAGGGAAGGGAGTTTTTTTTCCCACTATTAAATTTAATGCCTAGTTTCATTCTGCCAGGGTTCGAGCACGGTACCTCCCATAGAGAAGTCGTTCACCCTTACCAACTGAACTGATCCTCCTTGGTAGGGTATAGGATTTAGGGTATACGGTTTTGGGTTTAGGGTTTAGGGTTTAGGGTTTAGGGTATAGGGTTTAGGTTTTAGGGTATAAGGTTTAGGGTTTAGGGTTTAGGGTATAAGGTTTAGGGTATAGGGGTTAGGGTTTAGGGTTTAGGGTATAGGGTTTAGGGTTTAGAGTTTAGGGTTTAGGGTTTAGGGTATAAGGTTTAGGGTTTAGGGTTTAGGATATAGGGTTTAGGGTAAAAGGTTTAGGGTATAGGGTTTAGGGTATAGGATTTAGACTTTAGGGGTTAGGGTATATGGTATAATGTATAAGGGTTAAGGTATAGGGTTTAGGGTGTAGGGTTTAGGGTTTAGGACTTATAGTTTAGGGTTTAGGGTGTAGGGTATAGGGTTTAGGGTGTAGGGTTTAGGGTTTAGAGCTTATATAAAAAAAGATAGAAAAAAACTAAACAAATGAAAGTATATAGAAGAAAAGTCAAAAGAGGGACAGACTACCCTATATTTATTTTTTATTTTTTTAAAAAATTTTTATGGACTAGAAAATAATATTTTAGCCTTTGTTAATTAGTGGTTTTTTAAGAAAAAGTTATATAAAAAAAATAGAAAAAAACTAAACAAATGAAAGTATATAGAAGAAAAGTCAAAAGAGGGACGGACTACCCTATATTTATTTTTTATTTTTTAAAAAACTTTTTATTGACTATAAAATAATATTTTAGCCTTTTTTAATTAGTGGTTTTTTTTAGAAAAAGTTATATAAAAAAAGATAGAAAAAAACTAAACAAATGAAAGTATATAGAAGAAAAGTCAAAAGAGGGACGGACTACCCTATATTTATTTTTTATTTTTTTAAAAATTTTGTATTGACTAGAAAATAATATTTTAGCCTTTGTTAATTAGTGGTTTTTTTTAGAAAAATTTATATAAAAAAAGATAGAAAAAAACTAAACAAATGAAAGTATGTAGAAGAAAAGTCAAAAGAGGGACGGACTACCCAATATTTATTTTTTATTTTTTTAAAAAAAATTTTATTGACTAGAAAATAATATTTTAGCCTTTGTTAATTAGTGGTTTTTTTAGAAAAAGTTATATAAAAAAAGATAGAAAAAAACTAAACAAATGAAAGTATATAGAAGAAAAGTCAAAAGAGAGATGGACTACCCTATATTTATTTTTTTTAAAAAAAATTATTGACTAGAAAATAATATTTTAGCCTTTGTTAATTAGTGGTTTTTTTTAGAAAAAGTTATATAAAAAAAAGATAGAAAATAACTAAACAAATGAAAGTATATAGAAGAAAAGTCAAATTTAGAGACGGATACTAAATCTGTCTCTAAATTTTAGAGACAGATGTTGAATCTGTCACTAAATTAGAGACGGATTCAAAAATATGTCTCTAAATTAGAGACGGGTTAAAATCTGTCTCTAAAGTTTAGAGACGAATTCTGAATCTGTCTCTAATTTAGAGACGGATTCTGAATTTGTCTCTATTTTAGAGACCGATACAAAACCCGTCTCTAAAATTTAGAGACGGAATCTGAATCCATCTCTAATTTAGAGACGGAATCAGATTTCGTCTCTATATTAGAGACGGATTCGGATTCTGTCTCTAAATTGGAGACGGATTCAGATTCCGTCTCTAAATTAGAGATGGAATCTGAATCCGTCTCTAATTTAGAGACGGAATCCGAATCCGTCTCTGATTTTTGGTTCTGTCTCTAATCTGTCGCCAAATTAGCTACAGACTCCGTCCGTCTCTAAGTCATTTTTGGTGATATCATCAGAATCATCACTGTCTTCAGATTCATCTTCCTCCACAACAGGCTCAAGCTCAGCCACTTTCTTCTTTCCTTTCAATTCCATGAGAATGTTGGCTAAAGGTTCTTCATCTTTGTCATATTGAGGGGTTGCACTTTGTTGAGCCCTAGGTTTCCTGGTTAGTATCAGTTGTGGCTCCTCTTCCTCTTCTTCTTCATCACAGGTGATGCAGGCTGTAGTTGGTTTTCCACCAGGTAGCTTCAAAATTTTGGCTTTATCAGCCTCAGAGAGTTTTCTCACCCTGTGAGACCTTCTCACTTTTTGAGGGGGTGAGGTTTTGATGGTATTCCCCTTTGGTTTGGAGGTGGTAAGCTTCCTTTTCTTTGTTAAGGGGGTGACCAAATCAGGAACAGTGGCCACAAAAGGGAGAACAGGGGTTGGTTCCACATTATGTTGAGTGACGGAAGATGGTGAATGAGTAGGGTTTTTAGGAGATGGGGGAACAATGGTTGTTTCCAATGGAGTAGAATCGGAGGGGTGTTAGCTGAGGCGACACCCGGACCCTAACGTGTTGATGTTTTGCAAGATGTCATTATAAACTACGATAGTTCAAGATGCATGTTTGTATGATCAACATGTGCAACTGTTCAACATGACAACATCTCCAAGATGTAAGTTAAACACCTTCTACGGCTTAAAAGATTGTACGTTTTTCTAAAGTCTATTGGTTACGATAAACTTCGCCTTAACGCACGATTAAGGTATTTACCTTCTACGGTTTAAAAGATATTATGTCTTTTCAAAGGTTTATTGGTTATCACAACCTCGCCTGATGTAAGTACCCCAATCTGGATCACCCCCTTTCAAGCACACGGGAAGCACCGCAGACTCATCAACGCAGTCTCGACGACCTCTGGCACTCAAAACCCTCTCAAAACCCCCAGCCAAACCAAGGGAGGAGCCTTTCTGGGATAAAAAGGGACAAAAGGACCTTTTGGGAATTTTCAGAAAATTGGAAAAGCAATAATGGTCCGTACGGACCTCTTTGCTTTAATAATTATTGAATCCTCTTAAAGTCCACAATATTCCCTCAAATCCCGGGGAAAATGATTACCCTCTTCAGGAGTTGGTCACGGACCTCTTTGCATGTCAACTTGGTCCGTACGGACCTTATTGCACAGGGAACATCATAATTGCAAATATTCCCCATCATCATAGATTCCCTCAAATCGAGGAAAACCCAAAAGTCTGGATTACCGAGGGGAGGAGTAAAGTCCGTACGGACCTGCTTTTGGCACAATCTGGCACTATAAATAGAGGGCTCCCCCTCACTCATTTTCACACACCTTCCCAACTTCTCTCTTCCTCCACTAGGCCTTCCAGGCTTCCCCTCTAAGTCCTTCCGAGGCATTCCCAGGCCCCTTTCGGGATCCTTCCGAGGCCTTCCGAGCCCCCTCGCGGTGCTCCGAAGCCTCCCAGAGCGCTTCCCGCGATGCTCCCTTGCCTGCCAGAGGCACTCTCAGAGGTACTCTGAGGCCCCTCGGTGGTATCTCCGAGGCCTTGCACGGTGTTTCCACGGTGGGGTTTCCCGCTCTTTTCCGAGATCAAAGCCCAGGCGATCCCCAAACCACGCGAAACTACTGCCCGAGTGACTCCTGCCACCGCTGACTCACGCCAGAACCTCTGCCCGAGGCTGATCCACTGCGATCCCCAGCGCACGCCCAGAAAGCCTCCGCCCGAACGCAGCTGCAACATCTCAACTCACGGCAGAAACTCTGTCCGCCGGACAACCGAAGCCCCCTCCCGAAGCTCAAATAGGTCCACAGGGTCGTCTAGGAACACTACCATCCATCCTCAAAATGTTACTCATTCCCGGAAGAACAGAGACCACGTTAACCAACATTGGTAAGGCTTCCTTCCATTACTATTTCAATACATTTCAATACGTGTAGTGTACAATGTAGACATCCGACACGGCATGCATTTTTTAAAAGCACACACACACACACAACATTTAAAGGATATTAGGGGTATCCGAAAGACTCGTTTTACGAGGCGACTCGAGGTAAGCTCTAATATTCTAATATTCTTCTTCCCGAGGAGTCATCTGACCTCTTGAACTCTAAAATCTCATCACACAAAAAACGAGGTTTAAAATTATCTTTAAAGCTGACTTCCCTTTTTCAATGTTTTGGGCTTAATAAGCAAACAGCGCTGGCGACTCTACAAATGCAAAAACAAACGGTGAGACACACACACACACCTCCAGCTAATATTTGGCGAAGCGGAATAAAGCCGGATGCCGGGCGCGAGCAGCGGCCTCCTCGGATCAGGGCAAACATTCAGCGACAAATGCGAGATGCTTCGGGGCCTCCTCAGCGAGCCGGATCCGGGTAATTTCGGTTGGCGACTCCAGTTGGGAATTTTGTTTTTAAAAACTTTTAAAACAAAACAAAAGAATTTTAAAACGATGATGAGAGGTCAAACTTTCATTTTACCCCTTGCTTGAATGTTGTGTGTGTGTGCGCGTGCTTTACTTTTTATTTTACAAAAAAAATAAAAATACAAAAAAAAATGCATCAATAACTCACATGCGGCATTACATTTAAAATTCTTCAAAAACTTACGTTTTACTCGGAAAAAGAATTTTAGAGACCCTTGTTATCTGTACGCCCTTATTCTTTGCCTCGGTTACACCCGCGCGCTACTCAGCAGCTGGCTTGCCTCGGTTACACCGCACGCTCACGCGCAACGTGCCTCGGATACACTTTTGCACACTACAACCCTCGGCCGGAGTGGTCTCGGTTGCGATCCGTTTGGTCTTCCTACCGGACTCTTTGGACCCACGCGCGGCAGGATCATTCGAACATCCACGTCCTAGCCCGGCGTCAACCTGAACACGTTTGAGTCTTGAGTCACGCTCTGTCCGAGACTTCGGTTGGTTTTACCCGAGTCCATGTCATACGGCCTTTGGATACATTATACCATGCTTAGGCCATTTCCTACACGAGTCGAAGCTCGGAACTCAGTTCAGATCCCTTGCGCAAGCAAAAGCGATGAAAGGTCATGCTAAAATCTTGACTGATCTTGATTTCGAAGCTACGCCCAGAACCGATAAGTTCCGTCCGGATATACATCCATGCTCACGTGACACCATGTCATCACGCCTTTGATACGACCCGGCCATGACAATATGACCGGCGACAACGCCTAACGTCACGGAGTCCCTTGCGCTGGCTTGCAAAGAGAAGGTCATGCCAGGAAGCTCTTGACACGATCTTGACTTAGTGGTAGGCTCGGTTCCCTTATTCAGCCATGGCTAATGCATCAAAACGCTTGACAGTAACAGAGGCTCACGGTCCTTAGGTTCGATTTTTCTTTTAGGCGGTGAAACCGCTTGCCACTATAGAGACCCTAGCACAGTGGCGTCCACCTGGGATGTCGAAATACGGGTGCAAAACGAGGGACTTATAGCGCGCACGGATGATCTCCGGTGACCCGGGATCTAGCAACCTAGTTGCGAAAAGAAGAGCAATCTTTTCCCAACCTACCTAGGATTCCCAGAAAACATGTTTTAAGTAAATTAAAACAACAAAAACAGAAACAAAAATCATAAATAAAAGAAACGGAAACCGCATGCCACGTGAGCTTTCCCCACTTTTATCCGTAAGGCCCATTCCACAATGTCTAAACCTTGCGCGTCGCCCCCTCCAGGTGACCGAGAGTGGTTGAGAATACTGAAGCCGCCTTTTGATAT